>PVJD01004134.1:0-144335 GCA_004026545.1 Mormoops blainvillei | reverse complement strand
AACAAGAGTAATTTGAGAGCTAAATTAGAAAGAACAGTTTGCATTTCATATGTGTTCACTTTCTGGCTTATTAACATTTTCTTTGATAAAAAGGCAGATGCTTCACACACTGCTAATGTATGTATGAGGCATGAGACCATACATATGTGCTACAAGATTAGATAGAAATGCTTTTATGATTGGCACCCCAAAAAAGTACCATCAACAAGAGTGCATTTATGATGTCAGCAGTTTCTCTATCCAGTGGTGTTTCGCAAATGAGAATATTAGAACCCCAAAAAAGAAGTGTGTGCAAGAGAGAGAACTATACCCTGTTGAAAGAAGCAAAGGTGCCTGAGGACTTAAGTAATGGTATTTGGTATTTGCATTCAACCACTGCAGTCAGTAGCAATAATTCAATCCACATGGTGCCTGGGACAGTTTTTTCAAGAGCATTTCTAACATAGCTAAGACAAAGCAGGTAGTAGCAGAAGGTGACTGTAAAAATGTAGTGTGCCTCTGCAGTTCTAGGGGAGCCACTTGATCCACAAGAAAAGGAAAATAAACAAATGAGATCAAGGCACTGACAGGGCATGCAATATAGGCAAAATATTTATGTGAATATTTACCTAGCCTCTAACTAGGAAAAGATTCTTCAAGGACAAAAGCAATATGAGAGAACAAAAGAAACAAAGATACATCTACTTTCACATATACATTAACATTATATATACACAAATCCATAAAAAAATAAGACCTCAAGTTCAGGGGAAAATTTTTTGCCAAAATTTGAAAGATGTATAAAGATATTCATTATAGTGTTCATAACAGTGAAAACAAACTGAAAATGCCAAAAATGTCTAACATATATAAATTTATATATCATACAACTATACAATAGAGTATAATGCAACCATTACAACTATGTTTTTTAAATGTCAATACAATGCGCACATAATGTTGAGAACAAAAATTATAAACCCATTATTGTAAATACAGATCCTCACAGGGAAAAAATTAGAAAGTATATATTTTCAGTATATATTTTCAGTGCCAAGCATTATGTTGCTCTGTGTATGCACGATCTCACTGGAGTTCCATAACAAACCTATGAGACGGGCACATCCATCAGCGCTCCTTTGCAGAAGAGAAGGCTGAGACACAGAGAGGTGAGGTCACCTGCTCAAGGCTACATAGCTTGAACATGCAAAGCTGGAAATGAACCCAGACAGTCCCGAGCATGTGTGCTATATACCACAATGAATCTCTAAAAAAGAATTAAGTCTCTTCTGATTTCAAAGGCTCATAAAGTATTCAAATATGTTAGACATACAGTGGGAAAAAAATTTAAATCTTATCTATAAGACTTGAGTGATTCTCATAAACAACTCCTAGGAATATTCACATCAATATCCACACATTTGGAACCTTGGATCCAGCAACCAAGGTCATATCAATAAATACAATTTAAGGAAGATTCAGAATTCTTAGCTGCTGTTCCCTTTGTCGATTGATCTCTGCCCAAATATATCTCTCTTAAAAGGTGAAATCTTTTAGGAAATCCTATGAGTATCCTTTTTGTGTGTGTTTTCTATAAGGTTATTACATATCTCTTGAATGTGGAGCCAAGCTATTTCGATCTATTCTTCTCATTACTTATTCCCTTTTGGATGAAAATTTAAACACAAACTAGCTACCCATTCATCAAAATTGCTTCAAATTTATTTATGGTGAGGCATAGAGGAGCTTCTGGGAATAAGAGGTTAATGTCTATTATAGTTTCTATTAATAATTATAGTCATTAATTGCTATGAGAACATTTCTGGATATGCTAACATATAGTTAAAGCAAAGCCAGTCCAACAGACTACTATAAATAGCATTACACAGTCTCACAAAAGTCATGAGAATTTTGTAAGTTTTGAGGGTGGGAAAGTACAAACATGATTTTCAGATTTTTTTTAAATGTTATCATGGAATCAAAAACCAAAATTTAGAAATTGTACTCACAAATCTATCTTTATAATTTATTCTCTTAATTATTTTGGAATTGTCACTTTCAACAATAATTTTAACTATAACTGAGATTTGACAGGGTTTTAGTGTTATTTTTGCTCATTGATTCATTCAATCAAAATGTTTAAAGTGCTTGCAATGTGCCAGGCACCATCCCAGGCACTGGCAACAGAGCACCAAATGAAACAGACAATAATCCCTACCTTGGTGGAGCATGAAGGCATTATACTGATGGTACTCAGAGAGCAAACAAGGTAAAAAGTAACATATATAGATGATTTAAAAAACAGCTATGAAAAAATAAAGCAGTCCATGGGGATATGGAGTAGTTGGAAGAAGAGGGACCACGGTTTTAAACAGTATGGTCAGGGAAGCCCTCACTGAGAAGGTGATATTTGAATATGAACCTGAGTCAAGAAGGGAGGACGCATGGGGTACTCTGGGGAACAGCATGTTAGAAAGGGGGACAGCAAGTGGAAAGGCCCTGAGATGACACTAAACCCCGTATGTGATTGAAGATCGAAAAACAGGCCCGCATGGTTTCAGTGAGAGAGTAAGAGGAAAAGCAGTAACATTTGAGGTCAGAAAAGCAACCGAGGAGCCAGGTGCTACAGGGCCTTATAAGCCATTCCAAGGACTATCACTTTTTCTCAGAGAGATGGGAACCAATGAAAGGGATGGACAGAATTACAATAAAATCTGTCATTCAAATGAGGGCATCTTTGTTGATAAAAATGCTAAACCAGATGACACACTGGGAAAACAGAGGTCCCCAGGCCTGTTCCAGGTAACTGGGTGGAATGCACAGTTGCCCTAGGTAAGCAGCAAAGGAGTGGGTAGCATGATCTTGATTTTAATGGGATCACTCTGGCTGCTGTTTTATGGCTAGAATGAAGGTGAGCAAGTGTTGAAATAATCCAGGTGAGAAGCAGTGGTGGCAATGTCAGATTCTGGGTGTATTTTTAAAGGTAAAGCCAGCAGGGCTTACAGGTGGATTGGGTGTGGGATGTTAGAGAAAGAAGGTCTGAGGACTGAACCACTGTAAGAACTCAGCAATAATAGAGTTGAGGAGACTCAAGGAACTACTTTGGGGACAAGAAGCTCATTTCAGAGAGTGTTAATTTTGAAACGCCAGAGGACATCCAAGCGGAGATGCTGAGTAGGGAATAGGACACAGGAGTCCAGGGAGTCATCGGCATGTAGATGACACTTAAAGCAACAGGACAGATGGCATATCTAGGGAGATAGGACAGATGAAAAAGAGAAAACAAAGGCAGAGCCCTGGTCAGAGAGAAGAGGAAGAAACTGCAAAGGAGGCTGGGAAAGGGGTTAGAGAGAAACTAGGAGAGACTGAAATCCCAGAGGCCAAATAGTAAAAGTGTATCAAGAAGAAGGAGTGATCAATTATAACAAGTGGCGCTATGGTCCTGGTAAGCTGAAGACTGAGAGAAGCAGTTTCACATCTTCCTAGCAAATGTAGAGATGGTTTGTCTATAATGATGCAAGGAGACAGAGCCATGTATTCACTAATTTACCTCTGATGTACCCTTGCAGGTCATTGAATGTAAGTTCCCTAGGGTTTGAAGTGAAGACAGACATTCGCATCCCGGAGTGTCTAAGCTTCATGTACAAGGACGGCAGTCTGTGCCGCACTGCGCAGATTTCAGAGGACTAAACAATTCACAAAATTACAAAAGCATGATGAATCACTTTTAGGCTAGATCTATACCTGTAACAAGAGGGTAGTTTTGTTCCTTGTCCCTTCCCACAAAAAAATTTTCATACCTGATGGAGGATGCTGTAGTACCCCAGGGGCTAGTGCTGCTTTCTCCCCATGGCCTGGGTTGTAAACAGTACCTTGCTATCCCAGATAGTGATCATTCTGCATCATTTTTTTCTTAAACATATATATTGAATACTGTGGTAGTCATCAGGTTTTGCCTGCCATACACTCACTCCCCCTTCTTTGGGGTAATGGTACCTCAATTTTCCTTTGGAGATATATCCCTCCCACCCCAACATCCATCTCAGTGGGATGGCAACGAGACCTATGGACTCGAATTAGAATTCAGTTACACAAGAAAGGAAAAGGCCTGGAGAGCATTCATCTCAACTGTGGGCCAGAAAACCCCAAAAATCAGGGGAAAAAAGCCAGAAAAATCAAAAAAGCCAGAGAAACATGGTTTTTACCACCATGATTCCTTTAGTAGTTGATCGCCCCTTCCTCCTTGATATACTATCATCATTCCTAAGTCTAATGTTTGAAATTTCCTTACATTATGCAAGTAATCCCACTTCCTATTAATAAATTCCTGTCACTCAAGTTAGTCAAAGTATGCTGCTGTGGCTGGCAACCACAGTACCCTGATATGCCAGCTAGTCTCCAAATCGTACAGTTCTGCAATAGCTAATAAAATTCATAAATCTTCAAGTCAGTTTTCCACCATAAGAAAAATTAAAAGTTTAGAAGCTGTTATATTGGCAAAATAAAAGCTTAAGAAATTCTTGTATTTAATAATATTCCAATAACCATCCTTAATTTGTGATGCTAAATATTTCTTTCACTGACAAACATTTCTAAAAAGAAACATTATTTGTATTTACTGTAAACATTATTGGTCTGTAATGAATTAAGTAATGGACTTTTTCTCTGGCTGCTTCTACAGGACGGCAACCAAGCACGTGCCTCACTCAAGATTTCCTAGTCTTCCATTTTTGCAGGACTTCCATGTTTTTCATTATGTTGTAAAAACACTTGGGAACAAGTGGTAAAGGTAGGGCGGGGCAAATGTGTTTAGAGCAAAAATCATTCAGGTCAAATCAATGAGTAATATTTTAACAACTGTGAAGAGCTTGATCTCCAGGGCATTTGCATTTCACTTCAGTGAACACAGACAGGTATCCCTTGGGTACTCATTAGTGATACCAATTTTGAGTTTTCCTTTCTTGTAGTTTTCTGTATGTTTAACATATTTCAAAATTTATTTGGAATTGAAGTGTTTGCCTCACAGTTTCTGTTAAGAGGCTTACATAAACTACTTGTGTTTGAGACAAATATTCTAAAAGGTTTAATACCTGTATCAGGTCAGCTCGCCAGGCAAGCAGTCCAATAGCTTCCTACCCGACCCTTGAGGCTCACAGGTTTGCCCATTAGAACTACGACTTGGTACAGCTCACTGGCAAATGTGAAAGGAGAAATGATCTGGTTTGTCCCACCTGAGAAAAGAAAACATCTATAGGTGTACCTCCTCTACAGTTGTTTGTAATATCTTTATAAAGGCCACTGTCTTTTTTATAAAGTCTAATGAGGCAAATTTTTCTCTCCTACTGAAAGCATGGGTCTCCCTTCAGGCCCTCTGAGAACCTCTGTGGGTTCTGAACAGGAAGCTATCATCATGAATTTGTCCTTCACCTTCTGATTTAGCTTCTATCAGGTGTCAGTAGCCCCCACTCAGTTCAGATCTGATGGCAAACCGGAATAAACTATAATGGTGACAAATCAGTGAACATTCGCATTACTAGTGTAAGTATGAGACAAGCGCAGATCCCTGTTCCCAACACTAGACACTGACAGCCTGGCAATCCCTGTGTCACCCTCACCTGATTGCCACAGAGCCTAGAGCTGACGACCTCTATCGCAGGTGATTTAGGCAAGGGCAGGAAAGGCTGCCCAGCAGTTGCTCTTATTTTCTCATTAAAATGAGCTCAACATAAAGTGATTTTTAAAGATCTGATCCATTTACAAAAAATAACTCTAGAAAGGCAAGTACAAAACAAATGTTATGCCATTGCAAATCCAGCACTGTGAGAGCAGGCCTCACAAAGGAAAAGTAGAAAGCTCTGGCTTATCACCGGAACTTTCATTGTGTACCACATCACTCACAAGCTGCACCTCCAGACTTAAAACACTCAAGGAATATGCTACTATATATATATACTATACACACACACACATACACACATCACAAATAGATGATCATCAGTGAAGATTGGTTAAAATATTTCTCTAAGTTTATAATTCTCTTCTTTCTTCTTATATTCAGTCCTACTTAAGTTCTATTGGTGAGTCAAAGAACAAATTTACTATTTAAGATTTTAATAAGCTACATTCATCAAATGTTAAAAATAAATCTGAATAAAACTTGCAAATCACTTCGTTATATTTTTATTTGTCATCATACTTCAAAGGTAGGTTAACCCTTTCCAGTCAATAGTATACTAAATGATTTCTTTGCTTTGTGCTTTATCTAGAAGATAATGTCTAGTCAGGGAATATTTAGAACTATAAAATTCTGGCCTTGTTAAGCACGGATATCAACTTTCTGGTTTGATTTTTCAATCCCTATTTTAAATAACAAAATTATATTTTACTTGTCCTTGTTTTCTCTTTCTTAAAATTTCTCTTACTGAAAGACAAGTGCCATAAGATTTCACTTATATCTGGAACTGAATAAACAAAATAAACTAACAAGGTGAAGACAGACTGATAGATGTAGAGAACAGACTGACACCTGTCAGAGTGGAGGGGTTCGGGGCTAGGTTATAAGGGTGAAGGGGTTAAGCAAAAAATTCTAAAAGCTCATAGACAAGGACCACGGTATGGTGATTAGCAGAAGGAAAGGGCTGGGGGCAGGTAAAAGAGGGTAAAGGAGGGATAAATGGTGATGGAAGGAGACTGGACTTGGAATGGTAGTGAGCACACAATACAATATATAGATGATGTATCATAGAATTGTATACCTGAAAGCTATATAACTTTATTAACCAATGTCACCCCAATTAATTTAAAAAATTTTTTAAATAGTAAAAGAAAGATAAAATGTCTCTTACTATTTCTTATTGTCCTTTTCCTGAAATAACTGTCATTTCTAAAAGTAAATGCATACTAGTTAAAAGTTGGATTCCAGCCCTGGCTGGTGTGGCTCAGCTGGTTGGAGCATCGCCCCATAGACCGAAGAGTTGCGGGGTCGATTTCCAGTCAGGGGACATACCCAGGTTGTGGGCTCCATCCCCAGTTGGGGCACATATGAGAAGGGCACATCGATGTATTTCTCCCTCCCTCCCTCCCTCCCTCCTATCCTCCCTCCCTCCCTCTCTCTCTCTTTAAAAACAATAAAACAATGTCCTCGTGTGGTTATTTTATAAAAAGTATGGATTCTGGAGCAACCTGAACTGCATAATAGCTTTGTGATCTTGGGCAAAACATTTACATCTCTGTGAGTCAGTTTCTATATCCATAACAGGAAGATAATAGTATCTACCTCATGAAGTTGTTCTAAGAATTACATCTATTAATATATGTAAAGCATTTAGATCAGTGCCTGGCACATACTAAACACTATTTAGTATTTGCTGTTATTAATGATGTTACTAATTTATTTCCAAGCCCTTGGGTTGCCTTTTAAAAACCTGTTTGATAGCATCACTGCTTGAAATGAGAATGCGAACCCATTTTTTCTAAAAGAGCCTAAAACCAACTACTCTCCTTATACTCCTTCATCACGAACAGACATATTACGACTTTCTGCAGGATGAGAATGCAGGAAGTGTTTACAGAGAAAAGGAAGTAAGAAAATAACTGGAACTATGGTCATAGGATAGTTCAACATTCATAACAAAAGTGGCCTAAATAAAAAGGTTACATGTTCCTGAAGGTAAGACTGCGATGCCTGTTTCCTCTGTTGACATGTAGCAAGCAAGAGAAATGATAATGCTGGATTTGGTCCTAGAAGCTCAGCCCAGCCACACATGACAAATAAGGTTAAGGTTGGGGCAGAGCTCACATTTACAACTATCTCACGTATCTAAGTATTTTAAATGTCAACAGGATTTACATATGGTGACACTGCATTTTAGAGAGATAGGATTGTCAGGAAACAAAGTTCAATGAAGGAAACTGGCGTAAATTGTCAGCTATAACAAACTCGAGAAATTGGAGGTCAGGCACAGGTTACTTTCTCAAGGCATTACTTAAAAAGTTAACATAAAATGCACTATCTCGCCACCTGCAGGAGTTGCACAACTTGAGAGAATGTCTGAAAATATATTATCAAAAATGTCTCAGGGAACATCCTACTTCTATCATGGTGACCAAAGGCAATTCTATGGGAGAACCGGAACAATTCAGAGCTTGATAAAAGAAGGAACATAAACTGGGCCATTGCTGTGCCCTTAAGAAATCATTAGGATTACATTCAGCTGTAAATACAGCAACAGGAACCTGACTCATTTTCTTATGATACAAGCAGCCCAGGAGAGGCATTTCAGGGCTGGCACAGCTGGTCACAGGTATAAATAAAGTCCCAGCCTCCTCCTAACCTCCTAGCCCACCATCTGATCATGTAAGCATTATCCTCAAGGTCACGAGATAGCTGTACCACATCCCAGCTAGAACAAATGGGGAAGGGGAGAACAAAAAGCAAATACTTGCTGAGTCTTTCCAAAAATCATCTCTATCAATAATCTTTCTAAAGACCCCACCCAGCAGATTTCCACTTCTCAATGAACTACACAACAAGGAAGCCCTGGAGGTGAATATTTTTAAGTGGACTCATAGTTCTTGATAAAGTCAGTCGGAAAGGGAATCTTGGTAATGACTGGATAGACAAGCAATCAGTGCCACATAACAAGGCGTGATGGAGTCTCGAAACAGGACACTCTTCCCCTGTCTAGGACAGAAGATGCCAGCCAGCCCAGATGGCATACGTTGGATAGAGAAGCTTTCCTAGATGCTGTAATCTGCCACTGAGACTATCCATGCTCCTAAGTAACATAATAGTCATTTGCCCACCATATAAGCTTTGCTACAGTGGACAGAGAGGGATGCACTGGCCAGCCAATGCCTTTATCCTAACAGGCGTTTTTCTATTATAAACAAAGTAGCCTTCCACTTTAGTCCCTGAGGACCTGATAAACTCTGGATCCACTACCAAAATAATCTCTCCTGGCTCTACTCTGGCTAAATAGTTTTGTATGTTGTAGACATATAAATTATAGGATAATATAATTATCCCATATATATGACAAAATATATTAAACTTAGGTTTCCATTTATATATTTTGACATTTTTCCTAGACTAACACTTAAATATACAAAAGTTGGTTGTTATCATGACCATCAACTAAGAAAGAATATTCAATTTAGAACAGGAAGGTTTGACTTAGGAATTGGCTAAGTTTAATAAAACTTTTGGTGGGACTAGAACTATAACTCTTTCAGTTCTAGGCAAGTTGTTTATTTTGGCTTGGAAGGACTCTCTGATCATAAGTGTTGAGTGGTGGGGTTTTTTTGTTGTTTTTGTTTTTGGAGCTTTTTTTCTACTTTTCTGACCCTCCTCAATATACCCGATTTGGAATTTCTCTTGAACAATGATTTGGAATTTCTCTTGAACAATGTCACATATTAACAAGGTACAAAGTGAACAGGCACGGTTGAATAGTTTCTATCAGTGTATACATTGCTTCAAATATCCTTATCTAATGTTGCGTGATTGTACCAGATGATAAAAACTATCTAGTAAGCACCTACTTATTAGATAAATGCCAGGTGCTTTATATGTATTACCTTATTTAATAATAACTGTAGCCCTGAAATAAAGCTATTATTATTTCTAGATTAGAAATGAGAAAACTGACGCTTGGAGAGAATAGTTAACTTGCTAAGGGCAAACAACTAAAAGTGGCCGAGAAGAGATATGCACACAGTGTCTCTGTTGCCGAAGTCTGAATTCCTCCTGCTATATCACTGTGCCTGCCTGGATTTCTCTTTTTAGCATAAGAAGTCTAAGCTTTCAGACAAGGAAATCTTTGAATTTTTGAGCTGGAATAGACATTAAAGTTCACATGGTACAAAACAATAAAATCAATATTGTTCAAGAAAGACTATGGGACTTACCCTAGAGCCACACACCTCCCTTCTGGACCCCCAATCCAGGGTTTGCCTTATTCTAAGGTCTCCAGCCCCTTTTTGACCTCTGTTGAGTCCCAGCTACCTAAAAGGTGGCAATCACTATTTTACAGCTATGCAACTGCAATTATGAGCCTTAGTAATGAGACCAGCAAGAAACTGAGATGACTTGAGGTGGTTAAGGTGATGATAGAGATAATCTGTCATCAATTTACTAGAGGAGTCTCTATACACTTATGCATCCAAGGCATCTCAAATTGATCTACCTTTAAATTCAAGCTAATTCATTGTGTAGTTTTCTAATTTCTACAACTCTCCCACGTGGTGAATACATGTGCTGCTGTGCACAAACATCAGATTCTGCAGCTTGACCATATAACTGACAGTGGGAAAAGTAGCTAACACAGCATTAAATAGCTACATACTTGAAAGTTCTTCTGGGAGATTTTATACTGTAGGAGGGAGGGCCCACTTTTCTATTAATAATAACTAACCAATAATTTTCAAAAAGGGCAAGTGCATGTCACAGAAAAATAACTAATTTTTAAGAGCAATACAAAAGCCTGCTCACCCATATCTATTGCAAATATCCAATGAATACAATAATTGATATAAATGTACTGGAATTTTTCAGAAGAGAGAAAATGAGTAGAAATGATGACAGAAAATCTGAAGGGAAGAAAGCAAAAAAGAACAGAAAGCAAAGAAACAGAGCTATAAAGCAGAAAAAGGAGAAGGAAAGCAAGGACCTGTGCACGGGGGAAGGGAGCAAAAGACAATGAAAAAATTTAGGAGGAGGAAGAGAAGGACCAAGAGAGAAAGCAGATGAGATACAGATGAAAGGAAAGGCAGGGAGAAATGATTCTGACGTGAGTGTAGTAGTTATTGGTAAACTATTATCACTCCTTCTCTAAGTCACTTGGTACATGGGCACCAATGTACACCAATAACCAGTCCTATTTGAAACACTCATGAGATCTCCTATAGTTTCAAAGAATCCTTTAACTGATAAAGTTTAATTTATTTTTTAAAAATAAAGTTTTATCTACCCAAGGAAAGCTAATTTGGCATTAAAAGATAACATGGGTTTTCACTGTTTACTTTGGAAACCTGGAGTTCCCATAACTATCTTTGTGGCATTCAAAACAGTCTAATTACCTTAGCTTTGATTTTTCAGTGATTAAGGCTACCTTAAACCACATATCAAAATTTGTACTGCTCCTTCCACACACCCCCAAATCTAGTAGCTATAGCTGGTTCCTACAGGGGATCAAGTAAAGAAAGAAAAAAAAATGTATAGCTTTAGAGAACCACAAATTTTAGAAATAATGGGTTAAGCCACAAGCACAGTATTCAACCCTTCAGAAGCTCTGCCGTCAATGAGATGAGCATGGCGGGTGACCATGGTGAAAATCACTCTCTGAGCTACACAATTGATACCAAAGGGAGATCATGTCATGGGGAATTTCCTGAGAGCAAAGAATAACTGAAAAAAGAAAGAAACACCATTCCTGTGTTTGAATAGTCATTATGGGATCTTCACATTTGAAAATTAAATTCCAATTGCTGGAAATGTGTTTTTAATACTACTTTGCCTAAGGTTGATGAGATTAAAATTATACACTTTGGTTCTTTTCTAAATGACTCTAAAATTGGGGGATGGACTAATCACTCAAATCTTTCTTGAAGCCAAAATATTTAGGTAAATTAACTTTCCATTTTATATGTATGTTATGACATCACTCAGACAGTCTAAACCACTTCTCTCTGTCTGTAGTGAATCTACCCATTCCAAACAAATACATTCTGCCTTCCTTGTTTTCCTGAAAGAGTGTAGAGCCAAACATGTTTTCTTTTTCTGTATGACATAAAGAATTTTAAATTAAAAAAAGACCTTTATATTTTTGTGTGAGAATATATATGAGTTTTTTTTTAAATCTCAATTTTCAAAAAGTACTGGTCACTCAGTTTATGTTTTTTCAAACGTAAATACATGGAAATAAAGGAGTCAGTGCACCAGCAACTATATGTGAAGATTAAAGACCATAAATAAGTGTCAAAGTAGCATTTGAAATAATCTGAAGAACAATTATAGCTTAATATGCAACATATCCTATATAATCGATAATGTAAGGTTCCCAGATCATTCTATAAATGTGACCAGTTCTGGAGAGGAAAAATAAATCAATCAGAGATAGATGTTAGATATTTCCCTTTGAATGAAACTAATTTAGGAAAAAATTGGAAGTTAATAGTATTGACTTTAAAATCTTATTAAAATACCTATCACCTACTCTCTTTAAAGATGAAAAGAAAAATCTAAGTTCTATAAAAAATATACTTAACAGATTCAATGATACAACTTTCTTATTTAGTATTTAACAATTTTAATGAAAAAAATTAGTCTAAAAGTCTCATAAAAATTGGAGAGAAATATTCTAATAAATAATTTCTTGTAATGTAGTATGGTGAATGAAATAAGAATATCTGTATAAATGAATTATTTTCAATAATTCTAAAGATGATATATTTTTTTCAGTTAATGGTTGGAACTGAAACTCAGGGAATATAAATTAAAGCAACATTTATATGATTTAAGAAACAATCTAAACCTAGTCAGTAAAATGCACTGAAATAAACTGTAGAAAGTGAAATGAAATACATGACAAGTAGAGGAAAATGCTTTAAAATGCTCAATTTTCATAGTCATACTCAAGAAAGCTACAGCTGCAGTTCACTTATGAAATGCATTTGACAAATGATTCTGAAAGTTTAAATAAACTGATCCTGGAATCAGAACATATAAAGGATAAATAACAATACGCCTGATAAACAGTTACCTTAGCCATAGAAGATTACTCAACATTAAAATCAGTCCTTTGAACAGAATTTAATCTGGAGTATACTGTCAAAAATTATGTCGGACATTATATTTATATATATATATATATATATAAATTCCTGCATCTGAAAGGTCATTATATTGTACTGCCATCGAACAGTGATTTTTAAATAACAACCAATTGATACCAGAACAGCGTATGTATAATAGTAATACTGGTAATTGTTACAACAAAGTGCTGTGGATACTTAATCCTGATTATATCTTTTTTTTTTTTTTAGGTAAATGTTCAGTTTTAGCAGTAGGAATTGATTTTCCTATCTACTCCACAAAATGATAAAATAAATAATGGAATGGAAATGTAGCATGAAAAAACTATCAGTAGTGGGATTTACAAAATACAAAAGAAAAAAATCCCCTTTTAAAAGCATCATGCCATATCACCAACTCATTTCTACTTAAGAGAATTTTTTCCTTCTACCAATATTTTAGAGCATATTTTGCATTGTAACAGAACATTTCCCCCACCTTATGCCACCATAATAATGGAGATTCTAATCACTTGAAATTTATATAATGTTATAGCTAAAATTACTGCAATTTAAAAAATTAATTTTTAAAAAATTCAGATAAATTGTCTCACCAAAGCTCAAGCACTTTGGGCAGACTCATAGACCTATGCATGGCTTCCATAGATTTTTTTCTCTAACGTCTGACCTCTACTTCTGATAGTCACTGACTAAAGCCAATCTTGTGAGTAGATGGGTCCTTACTAACATGATTTCAGTGGTATCGAGTCTTTCTACCCTAGAATGGTGCCAAAATTCTTTTAAACAAAAAGAAAAAAATATCTCTCCACAGTTGTAACTAAGACTGTGGGAGAATTTAATATTGCCAATTATTGGCATATTCACTATAAATTGAATGGGAGAAGGGGTTGCAAATAACAGAAAAATGGTAGATAGAGACCTGAGGTGTGGGGGTGAGAAAGAGGGGTTATCATGGGAAAGGAAAGGTGCAGACATCAACTCAATGTTTGCTTGTCTCACAATAGGCCCTGAATCCCTAGGAGAAGAAGCAGTGAATCACCAGGCATCGCTGGAAAAGAGAAATGGCAACCTGACCGGACCATCTAGATTTCCATTTCTTATTTTCCCATCATTTGCAACTTTCTACAAAAAAAAAACAAACCTGTTTTTGCAGGTTTGGGCTTGGAAACCATGTTGTGGCAAATCACGACATTTTGAGATTTGTGCAAAAAAAGAAAATTCTAGAAAAAATTCTGACCCTAAGGCCTTTCTTTGTAATTCAACAGGACGTATATGAGACCTCTTTTTGCTGAGCTTCTGCTCTGTGGTGGTGTGGTGGATTCATGTAAAGACACCATAGTTCGTTGCAACTAACAATGCTATCTCAAGAGAGTCAGACAAAAGAGTTTAAAAGATAGAGGAAGATGACAACAGGGGTACCGAACGATACTCCTTAATTAAGAGAAGAACTAGCACGAGTAACCATGCACTGTCTACAGAGTTGCCAAAACTGCAAGTAGGTGGATATACTACTTAAATTTGGAACTATGTAACAATTCCGTTAGACACATCAGCTTCAAATTCTTTAGTATTATATTTTTGGTTTAGTTTTTTCAAAATTTTTCAATATAAATCTCTAATAACTATGACATACACAGAGCCGTAATTTTGAACCATTCTCATACCAGACCGACATTTGCCTCTCCATTGCACATTCCAAGCTCTGTCACACAGCACAAATCTCAGAGGGCAGCTGGCACAGTCTCATTTACAGTAATGTTCTGTGTCAGGTGCTGTTGCACATACCACCTCGATCTCAGTGCATTGTTTTAGGCAAAAAAGAGATAACCACTAGCTGCACCCAAATTCCATTCCTCCAAATGCTGAGTTCAATGTAAATCATAGACAAGATGGATTTTTTTTCTGACATATTGTTATGTTTTAAAGATTCAGAAGGTTAGAAATAAAGTCTCAAGCTAATATTTTACAGATTTCTTAGCTTTAAAATTTTGGAGCCATATGACCTTCTATTTTGTTCTTGCATAAAAGGAACCAACCACAAAAATAGATTAGGTTAAGTTTTCTGCAGTTATCAGCAGTCTAATTCTTTAAAGATACTATGTAATTAATTTTTAACATTCATTTTTAAATGTCTAAGAAAAAGAGACACATGTAAGCATCATTTCATTTTTAAACATTTCTCCTACCTGTAGAACATTTTACAAGGAAAAACTTAATGAAGGACTGTACCTACAGCCAGTTTCAAAATCTAAATATTGATAAAATAGGTAACAGGAATTTTAAATATGACTATTCTCAAACCTTGTAATAATTTGATTTTCTTAAACTTACATAATAAAATTTCTCTACCTTTTCTGGTAGCGGAAAAGAAGTATAAATCGAGACTTTCCCCCAATGTCCAACTTGAACTATTACACTTTATTCTTACTCTATATTAGTCATTCCTTTTAGATTTAGGGATGTGATTATGGTCAGTCTTAGGGTGACTTACATTTGTGAGATTTATTGCAAAAGCAAATACTATATCACATTTTGATATTTTTAAGCTTTCTATGCTGGCACCTTACAAAGGATGTAGAAAACAGAAAAAGAATAATAATGTTTTGTATTATCACATGGTCTTCCACCCCAACCTGACAATCACACCTTTTAGCCCAGCCTTGGCTCACTTACCTACCCCTCTCACTTGGAGCTACTAACAGGCAAGCACCTTTGCTAAGGGTTACACGGACAGGCTCAATCGGTCTTTGGGTTAGGTCTGGGTTGCCACATTGGCTAGTCTTTCTACTTAAAAGATTCTCAAAACCCCAGAAAAACACCAGATTGTTCTTGGGAAGAGGATGTGATTAAGTTCTTTTATTAAGAGGGACTAGTTATAGAAAATTAATTTTCCAAAGTCTAAAATTCCAACAAATAAAACTGCTTTACAGACAAGTCTGCCACCATGCCACAAGAAAGTTGTAAAAGCACTAATTTAAATATCTAGAAAGGATTTATTTACGCTAAACATTTTAATGTAGGTATAAAGGTTTTCTATTTTAAATGAACACTTAAGGATTCTTAATCATTTATATATATATATATATATATATATATATATATATATATATGGTTATCTGAAATGCCAGCTGCTCCATGGATTATCTCCTGCTATGTAAATAATTGTTAGCCTACAAGAGAGGGCAACTATAATATGAGATTACTATACAATAGTTTCTATTTAGTTAGTTATAGTATTTTTGCCCCGAAATTCTTATTAAATAGTACCTGTCGTGGTTTAAAAGCTCCAGGGAAGTATAATATTCAGAACTTCCAGTGGAAACACAGAAGACATCATAGCTTTCTATTTTCCCACAAACTGGATTTACTAGTTTAAATATTAAAAACACCTGCACCACATAAAATTGTATTTCTTGGAACTAAATTTTACTTCTTCAAAAATATTTAATTTTGATGAAGGACTCCATATGATCCCTTTTTTAAAAAGTATCTTTAAATTATAAGAACCTGCCTGCCCCTACCTGGAAATTAAAGCTGTGTAAATAAAAGACAGTGTCATTAATAAACATCACACGGATCATTCTAAATCTAAACAGCACGTTAAATGTGACAGAGGAATCAGGGAAAGCATCAATTACTGGCATTTAAACACTTTTAAAAGAATAGAGAGCTAAGAGCAGCCGCTACCTTTCAGGAGGGCTTTGGACACTGAATAAAATGAGAGGGACCCCTGGCTGGTGAGCAGCGGGAACTTTACAGAGGGCTGGCGACCGAGCGGGGCGGTCGAGGACCGGGGCGCGTCAATCTGTCACCAGTCCGTCCAAAAAGCCTGGTGCCAGCCCCAACGTCACCCGGGGACCCTTCAGGGGGTAACCGGGAGCAAGACAAAGGTCTGGAATCCAAGTACTGGGGCTGAGGAAACAGGATGCGCGGGTTCATTCAAAGTGTCAGCTGCTCGCAGGAGGGGGAAAAGACCCGACCCCAGAGAATTCCCAGGCATATCTTAACAAGTACCAGCTCATTACGATGAGACAGATGCGTGAGGGGAGTGTGGTTCGTGTGAAGGGTAGTGAAATTCCAACTCGCGATTCCATTCTAACTTTGTTCTGTGTCCCTCCAAAGGGTGCAATGTTGAGGGATGGGATGGTTCTTGTTTAAATGGCCCCTTGGAAAAAGGAAAGGAAGAAAACGCTGCGCCCGCGGGCGCACCGGGACGGCGGCGAGCGCGGAGATGCCGTGGTACCTACCATGATATTCTTGTCCCGGTACGTAGTAGGTGGGGTTGCCCGAAATGTGCAGGGAAATGAGCACCTCGCCTTGCTCCCCATCCCCTTCCAGCTCCCCGTGGTGGGTGCACAGGAAAAAGAAGGGCGAGAAACGGGGGTAATAGCCCACCGCTGCGCGCACCCTCAGCGTCGCCCCCAGCAACAGCGCCAGGAGGAAAGTCCGCGCGGCCCAGCAACTGCGCTCCATGCCGCCGCGCCCTCCGAGCGCTGCTCGCTCATTCAGTTTTGGAGACGCCGGGACGGAGAAGCCACGCGGGTGGAAGGCGAGAAGCGGCGGACGGGAGCAGAGCGGCTCGGGAGCGGAGCCGGCGGGGAAGTTCGGCGGGAGACCGCGGCTCGCAAAGTTTCTTTGGGCCGCGCGGGAGCGGCACCAGGGTTGCGAGCGCTTAGAGCGCGTCGCCCAAGCCGCTGCGAGCCGCAGCCGCCGCCGCCCGTGCGCGACGCCCCTCGGCCAGTCCTGGGAAAGCGCCCGCCCCCCTCCACACCTTCTTAAAGCCCCGGGCGCCGAGTTCCTCCCCCCCCCCCCCACGCCGCCACCACACGTGTCCCGGCCTCTCCTCCGCCCCCGAGCACCGCCTCCTCCCCGCGCTAGCCCGCCCGCCCCCGCCCTCCTGAGCTCTGTGGCCCGCACCTCACTCGGTGCGGGGCGCAGCCGCCGGGGGGGCCCCGGCCTAAGCCCAGGTCGCGCCCAGAGGGGCCGCTGAAGGACGTGAGCAGGCGGGGTCGGCGGGCACTGTCGGGGCTCACAGGGTCCACGAGCCTACAGTGAGGGACGTAAACACCTCGGAGAGAGAAAACCTCCTGCCTAGCTGTGTGGAGGAGCAAACGGAGGGGACCATCCCCTTTGGCCCTCAGACTTCCCTCTTTATCCTGAGAGGAGGCGCGGGGGAAGGAGAGAGGCAATGCGGACGGGAGCTGGCTCCGGCTTCTTTGTCTGCGCCGGCTGCGCTCCGCGCCCCTCGGGGCTCGCCCGCCTCAGAGCCGGGGCGTCCCGCACTTGTTTTGGGGATCTCCCGCGGCCCCGAACCGCGAGCGGCCTCTACGCTTCCTTCCTATCCAGGCCTCGAGTCCTTCCAGCTGCCCGCCCTCCGCCCGGCCCCTCACTGCAGCGACACAGCCTCATCTGTAGCCGGATTTAATGTGAGATTAAACGAAAGTGGAATTGACAGCCTCGAGTGGCGCCTGGAAATGGTGATTTGTGCTGCTCGGGTGTGGGGAATTGTGTGGCAGGAAGGGCCGGCGGAGCTGAGCCCCGACAGGCGCTCTTCGCTGGACTGTTCTGTTATTCATTGCTGCTGGGTTCTTCAGGCGAGAAGGTTGTAATTTTTTAAATCAGTGTTTATTTCCTTTAAATGTCAGCTACAGCCAGTGTCCCTGAAATGGGGGAAGGGGGAAACGTTCTGGGGAGATGCTGGCAGCGGTGATTGAATCGGGTGGTAATGAGCTACTGCACTGAAGACTGCGGGGAAGTGAAATAAAAAGCACGTTTTTAACCGAGGACGGCTGGCAGGAGCCCTGCGGCATTCAGAGATGGGGAGTGGGGTTGCCAGGATTTAATGCCTCTCCCCACCCACCCTTGGCTTGCTACCAAGCCCGGATAAACCCGCACGTACAGAAATGAGTAGATTATAAAATTAAAAGGGTTGATGTCTTTGCCTAAATTTGTAGGCGGTGGGGGTAGGAGTAGGGGGAATGAAGGGCTGGGTCTAGGGGTGAGACCTCTGTAGTCAGTTACAAAAGGAAGAGATTGTTTTTTTCGTCTTACCCAGCCTGAGCCCGGGCAGGTGGAAAGGGCCCACTTCTAGCGCCTTCAAAATCCTGGAGGGCTCAACTGATTTACATATATATATATATATATATATATATATATATATATATATATATATACATACACACACACACACACACATACATACACATATATTTATATGTATGTATATACATACATATTTATATGTGTATGTATATATAAATATATATGTGTATGTATATATTTATTCATTACCACTGCAGCTCTGTGATGGGTGCAAGCTACCTGACCTGTAGGTAACTTATCTCATTTAACCCTCAAACCACCCAGAGAAGCAAAAATATCCCCATTTCTCAAGGGAGGAGACAGTCAGAAATGTTAATTTGCCAAACATCAGTAAGGAAGTCCGGATGCAAGGCCCCCTGGCTGCTGGCTCCAATCTCTCTTACCCAGAACTGCGCTGCAACCATCTACAACCATGACCCTAATTAGAAGGGAAGCTACCACCACCACCTGTTCTGGGCTGGCAATGATGTCCCAAACAGAATCACAAGAAACTCACCCACAGCTAGCAAGACTATTACCACGTCTTTCTGCCCAATTATATGACTATAACCTAAGACAGAATCACTTCTAGAAGAATCCAGACCTATTGAATGTTTTTATTTACTTTTTTAAATTTTTATTTAAGTTATTGGGGTGACATTGGTTAATAAAATTATACAGGTTTCAAGTGTACAACTCTATAAAACATCATCTGTATGTTGCATTGTGCATTTGCCACCCACATTCAAGTCTCCTTTCATCACCATTTATCCCCCCTTTACCCTCTTCTACCTCCTCCCCCACTGAGCATTTTTAGTTAACACTTTAAAAGTGTTTACTATGTACTGAGCACTGCCCTAAGTACTTTATGTATATTCTTAATCTTCATAACAGTCCTGTACTATTGATATTCTCATTTTACATATAATGAAACTGAAGCATAGAGAGGTCAAGTAACTTGTCCGAGGTCACACAAGTGATAGAGCTATGACTTGAACAGTCTGATTCCAGAGTTCCAGCATTTAACCCCAGAAAACACCTCTAAGGAATGCATGTTGTTATCATTAGAAGGACAGGAAGAGAACTATTCTTTATCTAATGTCAGATTACCTCATTTAGTCCTTAAATTAGCCTATGAAGTAGGTATAATAATCCTCATTTCTTTTTAGAAGAGAAAGTTGAAATTCATAAAAATTGAGTAATTTGTCAAGGGCACTCAAGAGAAGCCTAGGATCAATTCTGGTCATGCTTGATCCCAGGCCACTGCTAAAATTGTCTTTAGTAAGCACTAATTGTTGGTGCAGGACATAGCTAGCATATTATTCCCAGAAGGTCTCCAGTTCCCAGGAGGTCTCCCTCTTGCCACTCTGTAACAAATACTCTCCTGTGCATCACTCAGTATGGCTTTCTTAACATTCAATTTACGAGACGAAGTTTATTCTTCAGTCTTCCCCTTTTTTTGTGCTCTCTTAACTTTTTCACATTACTTTGCTGTGTGCATTCAGGTGACTTTTATGTTCGTAACTGCTCAGGCCCCAGTCTCTGACTACAACCCCATGGTTGTTCATTAACAGGCACAGAGACTGTTTAAATAATGCCCTTACTAGTGTTGAGCTACTTAAGAAGAGGATAGAGGTACAATCCACTTAGTGATTCTTTAGACTGGACTATGTCACATCTCTGAAACTTTCTTGGCTGAATCCAGTTCAACTGGTTATTATCAACACTTTTCAATAATCTTAAAAAATAAATCAGGAAAATACATAAGATGCATATAGGATTACCTTGAACATTAGGAATAGCATTATCCTACTAAAGCAGTTTCCTTTAAGTCACACGATAGGGTGGCATCCAAAACTTTCAGTCTCCCAGCTCATGTGATCAAACCTTAGATCTTACCTCTATTTAAGAGAACCATGATAAACATCTTCAAGAATATTTGCCTGACAATAACAACAAAAGAAAACATATACATGGCCTAATGAAGAAAAACATGGACTTTTGAGATGTCAGGTCTTATCTATTCCACAAGAAAAAAAAATTTAGTCCACAAAAACCTACAAACCTTCAAACTAAATGGAAAACTAGAAGAGTGCTTTTAAAGAAAACTCAGTTTATATTTTTAAAAATCTTTTAAAGATAGGTGATGCCAGGGGTGAGAAATAGTATCAGATTTCTTTATAATTAAAAGCTTTGAAGTGGTAATCAGTGTACTAAAAAAAATTACACTTAAGCATCCTTAGACTATAAATCCTTTCTTGAGGATAATAAATTACCTCCCAGTATTAAACTTAAATAATCATAACATAATGGGAATTAAATATCATATATAATATCAGACTATATAGATCAGATCCACAACTTTCAAAATATTGGGGGATGATGAATCTAAATGAAATATAAAAAAAGATATTATATTTAAAAGTTGCAAGAACTCACACATTATATGCTTCTCATGATTTTTCTGAACCAAATGTTTTGATCCATATGGGAAAGTAAATTCTACCCTTTTTAAAAACTTTATATACTTTCTGTTTTACTTCGTAAATTATATAATGTAAGTATGGGGAGGGTGAACAAACTGAAATCAGTCAACTCCTTTGTCTCCAAAATGATAATAAAAGGCCAAACGAGGGAAAACTCTTCTTTACATACCAGTTAGTAAACATATAAAACATAGTACAATCTGAAAAAATTGAGGCTTTTAATTTTTTTTAAAAATGGCTGGTTAAGTCTTTAGGGAATGAAACTTCACTCGGAAAGGTGGGCTATTTGAGGATTGGCTCTGATATGCCCCTTCTGCCAGAACATGTTACTTAATGCATCCCAAATTAAAATAGATGAGATAAACCCTGGGTCAATAAAAAGTCATTTACACCATAACATTTCTGAAAAAGAACCCAATTTCTCAAAACTAAAATCCTCTTTTTAAGCTTCTCTGTTTCCAGGGATTTCCAAATATTGTTTTCTCTCTGGAATGTCCTTCCTATTTCTTTTGTCCTAAATGCACACCCTCAGCCTTCCCCTCCCCCACCTCACTCTTCCCTTGGATTCTATCAACTCATCCTCCAAGTCTCTATTTACATGTTTTTACCTCTGAGAGATCTTTCTTGACCAGTAATCCCCCTTCCTCAGTTAGGTTCTCTAGAGCTGTACTGTCCATTATGGTCGGCCTTAAACTACAAATTGAAATTAATCAATACTTCAAATTTAATCCCTTAGCCACACTAGGCACATTTCGAGTATTTGACAAATATTAGTCAGAGCACTTATAGACTTAATAGTTAATTTTATGTGCCAACTTGACTGACCTAAGGGATACCCAATTAATATTTGGAAGCTCAAATATTAATTAAAATGTTTTAACTGGTAAAACATTTCTGAGCATGTCTGTTAGGGTGTTTATGGAAGAGATTAGCATTTCAGTTGGTGAACTGAGATGGCTCTCTCTAATGTTGGTAGCCAACATCCAATTCGTTGAGAGCCAAAATGGAACAAAAAAGTTGAGGAAGGGTTAGGATTAGTGCTTCCCAGACAAGGTAAAACTAAAGGAGTTTATCATCACCAAGCCATTATTATATGAAATGCTAAAGGGAACTATATAAGAAAAAGAAAATCAAAGCTATGAACATCAAAATGGCAACAGATGCACAACTATCAACAACTGAATCTAAAAAACTAAGCAAACAAACAGAACAGGAACAGAACCAGAATTGGAGATCATTTGGAAGGTTATCAGCTGGGAGAGGGAAGGGGGAGAATGGGGGAAAGATACAGGGATTAAGAAGTACAAATTAGTAGGTACAGAATAGGCAGGGGGATGTTGAGAATAGTACAGAAAATGGAGTAGCCAACGAACTTATATGCATGACCCTTGGACATGAACTAAGGGAGGGGACTCCTGGAGGGAATGGAGGTACTGAGTAAAGGGGGCAAAAGGGGAAAATTTGGGACAACTGTAATAGCATAATCAATATATATTTTTCAAATATATATTGAAAAATATATATCAAAAATATATTTCTTTTGAAAGTTGAGGAAGAGCGAATCCACTCTCTCTGAGCTAAGATATCTATCTTCTCCCGCCCTCAGACATCTGCACCCTTGATTCTCAAGATTTTGGACTCAGATCAGGACTTATACTATCAGGCCATCAACTCAAACTGAATTATACCACTGGCTTTCCAAGTTCTCCAGCTTGGAGATGGCAAGTCATAGGACTTCTTGGCCTTTATAACCATGTGAGCCAGTTTCCATAATTAGTAAATAAGTAAATTCATTCTATTAGTTCTTTTCCTCTAGAGGATGCTGGTTAATACATGGATTATTTCCATCACTGCAGAAAGTTTTATTGGACAACATTATTCTATATTTAATCAATATTTGTCAAACAGCACCTATGTGCCAGTTAAATTGCTAGATGCATTGGACACAGCAGTATATAAAGCTAATACAGTGCCTGCTGTCATGGGCTTTACAATCTATAATGCTGGGGATAGAACAATAAATTACAATAAACAAAATAATTTCTGCCCCTGGTAAACGTTATGAAGAAATAAAACAGGAAGATGTGGTAGAGAGTGTCTAGGGCAGGGAGGTTCCTTTACACTAAGGATTCAGGAAAAACTTCTCTGGAAGAGTGAAATTGGAGCCGAAACTTTGTGAACAAGGAAGGACCCATCACATGAGCATGTAGGGGGACAGCAGTCCTGCCAGAGCATACAGCTAACATGAAGGCCCTAAAGCAGGCCCATGCTTGGGATGTTCAAGGCTCAGGAAGGGCAGCACAAGAAGGGATGAGCAGTATGAGATGAGGCCAAAGTGGCAGGGAGGGCAGATCTCACATCAATATGATGGGGAGACTGGGTCAGGGAATAACGTGATTTAAAGAAACTAATTAAGGAACAGAATATCTAGGAGTGCTCAAACAGTTTTGAGAAAAAAATTCTAATAAGTTTTCTGAAGGGTTTAAATAAATATCCAGCATACTATTTTAATGTAATTGTCTCCAGCACAGTTTCTATTACAGTATAGCAAAATTCATTCATTCATTCACTCACTTGACAAATATTAATTAAGCAACTATTAAACTGTGTTAAGTACTGGGAAAATGGTGGTGAACAAAATAGATACAACTCCTGCTCCATAAAGGTTACATTTCAGTGGGAGAGGCAGATATCACCATCAATTACTGTGACCAATGATGGAGTTATCAAAGTGATGCGTACTCTAAAGGGAAATAAAGGATGACAAGAAAAAAAGAACAACGGAGGCCTAACTGAAGAAGGGGTTAAGATCCATGGGTAATTAGTTTGGTACCAAGTTCTAAGGAAAGGAGGAAAAACAATTTCAACCAAAGCACCTGCATGTAAGAAGGAACCTACATGGAAAAGAAAGGGTTGGATTCGAAGACTGAAAGAATGTCAGAGCTGATGGAGTGAAAAACAACAAGGGAGACTGGTCCTGATGAGCTCCTGGCATTGGCAGTGGACAGACCCGGCAGGGCCCTGCCACAGCCACAACAAGGATTTCGGTCTTTTTCTGAAAGCCATGGTGAGGCATGGAGGGCATTTTAAGCAGGGACATATACCATAGTCACATTTGTACGTTTAAAAGATCATCTTGATTACAGTAGGTTGGAGAGCAGCGAAAGTAGATGCAGGAAAAGGATTAGGATGTAGGACAAGTAGCTCGTGTGAGAGATGATGGTCTGGAAAGGAGATGGAGAGAAGAGAAGGGAACTGAGGATATTTAAGAGGCCTAACTGTACAGAACTGGGTGATAGAACAGATCATTTGTTGGATAAGGGCTAAAGGGAGAGAGAGGTTGAAGATGACTTTCAGGCTTTTGCAGCTTGTTGACTGTTGCTCTGGGTTAAGCTTTTCAAAAGTACTTTTAACTAAGTAAACTTTTTAATGCAGCATAAACGTGCACAAAAGGGTGAGCACATCATGAATGTCGACCTAAATGCATTTTCACAAACGAACATCCCATGTGAATAGCATCTATAGCAGTGGTCCCCAACATTTTTGGCACCAGGGACTGGTTTTGTGGAAGACAGTTCGTCCATGGACCTGGGTTGGGGGGAATGGTTTCAGGATGATTCAAGCCCATTACATTCAAGCTCACCTCCTGCCATGTGGACGGGTTCCTAAGAGGCCTACACCTGTGCCAGTTGCAGCCTGGGGTTTGGAGACCCCTGATCAAGAGAACATGAGGCAGAAATGCCTGGGATCCCTGTAAGCCATCACTCCTCCCAAGGCATGCAAGGGATTTTAAGCAGGGAAATAACATGTTTTCAGGATGGTTAATCTTGCCTGTTTTTAAACTTTAAATTGAGTGGATTGAGTGTGGGAGGTGGGGGTGGGTGGGCTGGGGGAGAGTGGTGGGGGGAAATGGGGACAACTGCAGTTGAACAACAATAAAAAAATAAAATAAATGAACTTTAAATGGAATTATACAGTATATATGATTTTATTTCTGGCTTCTTTGGCTCAATATCATGTTTGTAAGAATCGTCAGTGTTATTGTGTTAGCAATAGTTTGTTCATTCTTATTACCATATAATATATGGGGTGACTGTAATTTATTTATTGTTAATGGATATTCTGGCTACCTTCAGTTTGGGGCAACTATGAAAAATATGGTAAAAAATACTCTCATACATGTCTTTTGGTGAACATACACAAACATTTCAGTTAGGTGAGTGACCATTGGATCATGGTAGAATCTTTTAATGCATTACCAAACTTATGAGATAGAAAGTATTACATTCAGAGGTCAAAATGAAGTGAGCACAGAAATCCAGAGATAAGCCAATGAGTGCCCAAGCCACCCAAGACTCTGTGACATCCACCCAGTTCAATAGGCCTTAAACTTCTATTTTAATGGCCATGGGGGGTGTGGAAACAGGTAGTAAAGCTTAGGGCCTGCCCAAGGGCAGAAGAATGATAGGATAGTGCTACTCTAAGTGGGGTTTGCAGATCTGTCTGCAAATTATATGTTGTCAGTCTATAGATTTGAGTAGAAATTGAGTGTTTAAAAATGTTTATAATAATTTTATAGTTCAGTAACATCCGAGCAGCATTCCATTTTTCTAGTAACTCATTTTGGCTGTATTTTACAAAAGTATCTACCTATAATAGATCGCAAACGAGCCATTTGTGAAGCACTGTGGTAGGAAAGTCGCGTATGTACATTGACCCATCCTCAAGAGCTAGACTCTCACTCAATGTAAAGATGAACAAGAAAAAAAATTCCTAATTTATCTCAATATTGGCATAGGGTACTGTTGGCAGGGCAATTCTCTCAACAAAGATTGAAACCACAATCTGGTTCTTAAGAGTTTGTGGCCCAAATTATATTTCTGTTTGATTTTAAAAACCTCCAGCCAAGAATTAATTTTAAAATGGTCCTGGATTAAAACTGCTCCCAGGCACTTGGCAGAAACAAATTCAAATTGTCTCTAGGAAGGAAAAAAAAAACCCTCCTATGAGTCAGACTTCAAAGAATTATGACAGATACAGATACATTAAACATATGTTCATAGTCAAAAATCACTAGTACTGTGAGAAAACAGAACCCAGTGAGTCAACAGAAACAGTTAAAAACCAGAATCAGACCCACAAAGATGACATATATTGGAATTACCAGCTATGTAATATAAGATATATATATTTAATAAATTTAGAAAAATGAAATAATGTTTCAAGAATATAAGTAGGAATAAAGAACCGTCAGAATGACCAGACATGCTCAAAGTGAAAACTATAATAACCAAAATTTTGAACTTTCAGTACAGAGACATTTGTTTCTGACAGCATGTAGTAGTATACATTTGTGGAGGTCCTCTTCCTATAAAACAACTAGATCCAGCATAAAACATATTTTGTCTGCATTCTTGGGTTTATAAAAACTAAAGGGAATTGTTAAGAGACCAAGACATTTTTAAAGGGAATCAACCATAAGGGGAAACCAGAACCACGTGCACTGAACACATATAAATGTGGGCTCCCAATTACATTCGAAAACTCAATGTGTCAACAGATGATACTGCAGACAAAAAATAGAAAAAAATTTGACTTTTCAATAAATGTGTTGATCCCATTGGTTATTCATACAGAAAATAGTAAAATTGGACCTCTGCCTCCTAATAAAACCACAAGCTTAATTATAGGGCTTTTCACTTGTATGAGCCTCTTCAGGACCCTGGGGTGGGGGTTGGGGTTGGGGTAGAAATGGGTTCATATGATCATGTTTTTGTAAAATTTGAGAAGATATTTTGACCACATTGGTTAAATCCACTGTCTCTTTCTATTCTAACTACCTCTTCATCACATTTCTGTTTGTGTAAACTGATACTAGAGCAGCTGAGAGCATTTGGTGGGGATTATGACTAAAGGGAAGTGAATTTGGAGATTCACTGCATTTGAGTTTACTTGGGTATATTTGTGTGGTTTTCAGTCAGTGTTGGTTCACTTAAGTTATTGTTAGCTTTCGTTTCAGTAAAGAATGACTCCCAGAAATATTTTTGCTGTCCACTATGTAGGCCTAACTGGAGTCATGATATGGAGGTGTCAGTTAGAAGTTCCGTCATAGACAGTGTCCTATGGTCTCTAGTATCAGAATATGTGGACAGTGGAGAGGTAACAAGGTTTGAAATGTATGGTGTCAGAAGTTAGTCTGTGGAAAATTCTTCCAATCATAAAATGTTTGAAAAGTTGTCTTCTGTTACAAATATATGAAATAATGCAGTGTTTACAATGATTACAATATTTTTTGATATGACCACCTGAAATGTAATTTAACTTAACTAGAATTTCTATATTTGAAGGACACAAACCTATAGTACCACTACAAACAGAAAATACATCTATGAGTGAATTCTTATGTTTGAAAATTGCCAGCCTATTAAATCACATATTTAGTGTGCCTGATGCCCTTGCTCTAATAGTCTTACGGTTTCAGAAAAAAAAATACACAAACTTATCACCAGTGCAGCAAAATAGCCTGAAGAATTAAGTGTTCCAGTGATAAATCTAAACATATTTATCAGTATAATTAGGTATGTAGTATTAGTATGAGTAATTTGGTGATAATTACATTTGACAGCTTCTGGTATGCTTTAAAATTAATTTTGCTTTTCAAATTATTGATCATACCAATAGTCAAATATGATGAGGAAGAAGTATTCTGAGGAGTGTCGAAAACATAAAACAAAACTTTAAAAATAGTGTAAAGTTTTACAGTGTCAAAACCTATCTTATAATAACAGAACCCAAATCCCTGATGGTCAAGGTAATTAAGCAAAGAAAAGAATTAAGGTAGCCAAGAATATACAGGTGAGAAAAATGAAAATAGAAGAGATAGTGAAAATTATGGGAATTAGTGCCCTCCCAAACATGAAAAAAATAAGAAGATGAAAATAAAATAAAGAAAATTACAGTTTATATGATCGATAGAAGAAGGTATATGAAGGTCTGAAGCAGCTTTAATCTGACAAATTTATTGCAAAAAATCTAACTTTGTAACTCACATATTCATTATATTAGTTTGTATACTCATATTTCACAAGTGATTTGATTACCTACATGGAAAACAGGAAAAATATAAAAGGATACTACTCAGAGCAGTACAACAACACAAGAACAAAATATGCCCTCTAGAAATAAATTAAAACAAAAATGTGAAATTATTGGGTTGGCCAAAATGTTCATTTGGTTTTTTTCTGTAACATGGCTCCAGTAGTGCTTAGTTGTCTTTAAGTTCATTCAAAACAATTTCGTTAGATTGTATTGTGACAGCTGTCATATCAGCGTGCATTTACAAAAACTTATCAAAATTAGTGAATTTTTGTGTAGCTATTTTGAGTGTGGAAGAAACTACACATTTTTGGCATATTATATGCTTTATTGTTTCAAGAAAGTTAAAAACACAAGTGATCTGAAAAAAGATTTGTGCAGCATATGGAGAAGGTGCTGTGACTGACTGATTGAATATGTCAAAAGTGGTTTGTGAAATTTCATGCTGGAGATTTCTCAGTGCACGATGCTCCACGGTCTGGTAGACAAGTTGAAGTTGATAGTGATCAAATGAAGACATTAATTGAGAACAATCAACATTGTACCACGCGTAAGATAACCAACATACCCAAAATATCCAAATCAAGCATTGAAAATCATTTGTACCAGCTGGTTATGTTAATTGCTTTGATGTTTGGGTCTCACATAAGTTAAGGGGAAAAAACCTTCTTGACCACATTTCTGCATGTTATTTTCTACTTAAACATAACAAAAATGTTCCGTTCTTAAAATAAATTTAATGGGCCATGAAAAGTGGATGGAGGGGCAAGTGAAATGAACCACCACCAACATCACCAAAGGCCGGTCTTCATAGAAAGAAGGTGATGTGTCTATGATGGGATCAGAAGGGAGTCCTCTATTATGAGCTCCTCCTGGAAAACTAAACGATTAATTCCAACAAGAACTGCCCCACATTAGACCAACTGAAAACAGCACTCAATGAAAGGTGTCCGGAATTGGTCAACAGAAAACTCATAGTCTTCCATCAGGATAACTCAAAACAGCGTGTTTCTTTGATGACAAAGACAAAAACTTTTACAGCTTGGCTGGGAAGTTCTTATTCATCCACCATATTCACCAGATGTTGCATCTTCAGATTTTCATTTATTTTGGTCTTTACAAAAGTCTCTTTATGGAAAAAAAATCAGTTCCCCAAAAGACTGCAAAAGGCACCCGGAACAGTTCTTTGCTCAAAAAAGCTAAAAAGTTTTGGGAAGATGGAATTAGGAAGTTACCTAAAAGATGGCAGAAAGTAGTGGAACAAAATGGTGAATACATTGTTCAATAAAGTTATTGATGAAAATGAAAAATTTCTCTTTTATTTATACTTAAAAATCAAATGAACTTTTGGCAAAGCCAAAATATATGGATAAAATTATAAAACAATTTTTCCAAGCTACTTAACTCCTAGATAATAGTAGAACCATAATTCAAATGTAGACAGAATGTTCCATAGCTGCTAACCACTACACTATTCTGCCTTGATTCAAAGAAGGGGAAATTCCAGTGTCTTATACCAGATGACAAAATGTTGGAAAACAAATTAAAAGAAGACACTGTTTTATACCTACTAGATTGTCAAAAGTTAAAAGTCTGACAATAGCAAGTATTGGTGAGATTATGAATTGACAAGAACTCTTACACATTACTGCTGGAATATAAATTGTTGCAACCACCTGGAAAGCAATATTTCAATATCTAGTAAACTTGAAGCTATAAAGTAATTTTACCTTTAACTATGTATCAGACAGACATGCCCAGTGAGTACAGAAGGGGAAATGTACAAGTTTTGGGAAGATGGAATTATGATGGAATCATAGTAATATTACTATTTTTAGCAAAAGCAAAAAAAGTTGAAAACATCTAAATATCCATTAATTGAACAATAAATAAATGATCTAGTCATTTAGTGGAACAAAATTTCTTGCTTTTTTAACAGCTTCAGTGAATTTTAATTTAAATACCATCACTTTAATTCATTTTAAGTGTCCAAGTCAATGATTTTTAGTAAATCTATAGAGTTGTGTATCATCATCACAACCCAATTTTAGAACATTTCCATTACCCAGAGAAAGATCCCTCCTGCCCATTTGCAGTTAATCCCATCTTCCTCACCCATAGCCCAAAGCAACCACTAATTTACTTTCTACACATAGAGATTTTCCTTTTCTGGACATTTCATTTAAATGAAATAATAAAATTTGTGATCTTTTGTATCTGGCTTTTTACTTAGTATAATGTTTTTGAAGTGCATCCATGTTATAGCACATATCAGAAGTTAGTTCTTTTTATTGCTAAAGGGGTATTCTAATGTATGGGTAGATTTTTCACTTTTTGGCTGTTATGAATAATGCTGTTCTGAACATTCACATACACGTCTTTGTATGGACGTATGGAGAGGCATTGCATGGGAGCAGAAGTTCTTAACCTTATTTGTGCCAAGGACCTCTTTGACAGTCTGATGAAACCTATGGACCTCTTCTTAATATAATGCTTTTTAAAAAGGTAATGCCTTTAAATAAAATATATAGGATAACAAAGAAATAAATTATATTAAAATGTTATCAATATACTAAAAAAGTTATGATAATACATGTTTTAATTAACCCATTAAATAATCAGATATAGCAGCAAGATAAACAGCTAACAATTTCAAAGTAACTAATGAGCTTAATCTATATTTCAAGATATCTACATTAACCATAATGTGATATGGAAAGATCTGTGATTTCTATTGGTGATAAAGTCACATTACTATGGTAGATTGCCTGCTTTGTAATAGAAGGGAATGCTAAATTTCCGTTAGATTAGTGAAAATTCTATTTCACAGATTATTTTCTAACCCCTGCTGGATTCTAAACCTATGAAGAAATTGAAACATAATATTATGCTGTAGTGAAAATGAATGAAGGAGAGGAGAGATACTCATTTCAAAATGAATGAGTCTTACAAATACAGTGTTTAATTCAAAAAGCAAGTTGTAGAAGAAAATATACACTATTATATAAAGCTTAGTTACCTGCTAAATAACGCTGTTGTTTAGAAATTCATACTTCTATAGTAAAGTATGAAGAAATAACTAGGAATGAAAATCAACCAATTCAGAATGGTAATTACCTCTAGGAAGGAGGAAGAGGGATTTTTCCAAGGAGGGAGTATCAGGACTTCAACTTTACTTGTAACGATGTATTTCTTAAACTGATAGTTACACAGGTGTTGGTTATATTATTTTATATGTTTAGATTTTGTTTCCAATATATTTCCATATATATTACATAGTTCATAATATATTTTTATTTTTTAATTTTTATTGAATTTATTGGGGTGACATTGATTAATAAGATAATATAGGTTTCAGGTGTACAATTCTATAATACATTTGTATATTATACTGTGTTCACCGCCCAAGTCATGTCTCCTTCCATCACCATTTATCCCCCTTTACCCTCTTTTATCTCCCTCCTCCACCCTCTTCCCTCTGGTAATCACCATAGTGTTGTCTATGAGGGGTTGGTTTTTTGGATTTTTTTTGGCTCAATCCCTTCACTTTTTCACCCAGCTCCCCAAACTCCTCCCCTCTGGCAGCTGTCTCTCTGTTCTCTGTATCTATGTATCTGTTCTATTTTGTTCATTATTTTGTTCATTAGAATCTATATAAGTGAAATCATATGGTACTTGTCTTTCTTTGACTGGCTTATTTCACTTAGCGTAACACTCTCCAGGTCCAACCATGCTGTTGAAAATGGCAAGATTTCCTTCTTTGCTATGGTCAAGTAGTATTCCATTGTGTGTGTTCAACAGCTTTTTTATCCACTCATCTACAGATGGGCACTTGGGCTGCTTCCAAATCTTGACTATTGGAAGTAACCCTTCAATAAACATAGGAGTGCATATATTCTTTTCAATTACTGTTTTGGGTTTCTTTGAATACATTCCCAGAAGTGGAATGGCTGGCTTATAAAGCAGTTGCATTTTTTAATTTTTTGAGGTAATTCCATACTGTTTTCATAGTGGCTGCACTAATCTGCATTCCCACCAACAGTGCACGAGGGTTCTCTCTTCTCCACATCCTCACCACTTGTTTATTGATTTATTGATAATAGCCATTCTGACAGGTGTAAGGTGATATCTCATTGTGGCTTTAATTTGCATTTCTTTGATGATTAGTAACACAGCATCTATCTATTGGTCATCTGCATGGACTCTTTGGAGGAATGTGTATTCAGATCTGTTGCCCATTTATTAATTGAATTGTTTGTGGCAGAGGTGGGGGTTGGTGTTGTGTTGTGTAAGTTCTTTATAAATTTTGGTTAACCCCTTATCAGAGGGTATCATTGACAAGTATGTTCTCTTATTCAGTGGGCTTTTTTTTCCCCCATTTTGTTGATGGTTTCATTTGCTGTACAAAAACTTTTTAATTTGGTGAAGTCTCATTTGTAGTTCATTTTCTTTTGTATTCATGGTCCAAGGAGATATATCAGAAAATATATTGCAACAAGAAATGTCTGAAATTTTACTGCCTGTTTTCTTTCAGGATTTTTATGGTTTCGAGTTTAACATTTAAACATTTAATCTATTTTAAGTTTATTCTTGTGTATGGTATAATAAGGTGGTCTAATATTATTTTTTTGCATGAATCTGTCTAATTTTCCCAACACTATTGAATAGACCATCTTTATCCAATTTTATGTTCTTGCCTCTTTTGTCAAATATTAATTGACCCTACAGCATAAAGGCGTGGGTCTATTTCTAAGCTCTCTATTCTGTTCCATTGATCTTTATGTCTGTTTTTATGCCAGTGCCATGCTGTTTTTATACTATGGCCCTGTAGTATAGTTTGATATCAAGTAACTTTGTACTTTTTAGAGATTGCTATAGCTACTCAGGGTATTTGGTGGTTGCATATAAATTTGTAGAATATCCGTTCTACTTCTGTAAGATATGCTGTTGTTTTTTAATAGGAATTACACTGAATCTATAGATTGTTTTGGGTAGTATAGACATTTTAATGAAGCTCATTTTCCTAGTCATGAGCATGATATATGCTTCCACTTATTTGTATTTTCTTCAGTTTTTTCAGTGTCTTGTAATTTTCCAAATACAGGTCTTTTAAATCCTTGGTTAAATTTATTTCTAGGTTGTTGGGTTTTTTTTGATGCTGTTGTAAATGGAATTGTTTTCTTAGTTTCTCTTTCTGATAGTTCATTATTGTTGTATGCAAATATAAGTGCAACTGATTTCTGGGTATTTATTTTGCAACCTGCTATTTTACTGATTTCATTAATTAGCTCTAGTAGTTTTTTGGTGAAATCTTTAGGGCTCTCTATGTACAGTATCATGTCATTTGCAAATAATGACAGATTTACTTCTTTATTTCCAATTTGGATGTCTTTTCTTTTTTCTCCTTTTCTGATTGCTGTGGCTAGGACTTCCAGTACTATGTTGAATGGGACTGGTGAAAATGAATATTCCTGTCTTGTTCCCAATCTTAAGGGAATGCTTTTAGTTTTTGTTATTGAGTATGTTATATGATGGGTTATTCAGAGAAGAACAAATACAAGTGGCTAATAAATATGAAAAATACTCAAGCTAGGAGAGAATCAGAGAAAATGAAAATTAGAACAACAATGAGATATAAATCTTTTTCAGATGCCATGTTTTATCTGTCAGGCAGGGAAAATTGTGCTGGCAAAGGTGAGGGAAAACATAGGTTCTCGTGAGCTCTGTTAGTAAGCAAAGAATTTAATAGCATATGAGAGTTTTTTGTGTGACAATTTCATATTTCTTAGATCAATTAAAATGCATAAGTTCTTTGTTCTAGAAATTTTAGAGGTTTTTACTCTAGAGAAATGTTGGTATACTTTGATAAAGACAGACCCACTGTTTGTAGCACAGGTTTGATCCATTTTGAATCAATTTTAATATATGGTATAAAGTAAGGGTCCAGCTACATTCATTAACATGTGGATATCCAGTTTTTCCAGCTCCATTTATTGAAAACACTGTCCTTTCATTATTGAATGGTCTTGGCACTCTCATTAGAAATCAATTTACTAAGTATGTGAGCCTTTACTATATGTGACATATGGCTTTTACTACAATGAGGTATGTTCTCTCTCTTTCCACTTTGCTGAGCATTTTTATCATAAATGTGTGCTGGATTTTATCAAATGCTTTTTCTGCATCTACTGATCTGATGTGATTTTTATCCTTCATTTTGTCTCAGTGGCATATCACATTTATTGATTTGTGGAATTGTACCAACCTTGCATCCCTGGAATAAATCCCACTTGATCACGGTGTGTGATCTTTTTAATGCATTGCTGGATCTAGTTTGCTGATATTTTGTCAAGGATTTTAGCATCTATGTTCATCAGAGATATTGGCCTGTAATTTTCTTTCTCTGTTATGTCTTTAACTGGTTTTGGAATTAGGATAATGCTGGCCTCATAAAATAAGCTTGGGATCCTTCCCTGCTCTTAAATATCCTGGAATAGTTTGAGGATAAGTGTTAGTTTTTCATTGAATGTTTGGTAAAATTCACCTATAAAGCCACCTGGTCCAGGACTTTTGTTTGTTGGTAGCTTTTGGATTACTGCTGCAATTACACTAGTGGTAATCTGTCTATTCAGATGATCTCATTCTTTCTGATTCAGTTTTAGAACTTTGTATGTTTCTAGGAATTTACCCACTTCACCCAGACAGTCTAATTTTTTTTGGTATGTAGTTGTCTGTAATATTTTATTACAATTCTTTGTCTTCTTGCGCAGTCAGTTGTTGTCTCCTTTTTTATTTTTTATTTTATTTATTTGGGTCCTCTGACTTTTTTTCTTGATGAGTCTGATTAAAGGTATGTAAATCTTGTTTATCTTTTCAAAACTCTTGGCCTCATTGATCTTTTGTTTTTGTATATTGTTTAAGATTCAATTTAATTTATTTCTGCTCTGGTCTTTACTATTTCCTTTCTTCCACTGACTTTAATCTTTGTTTGTTGTTCATTTTCAAGTTCCTTTAAGTGTAAAGTTAGATTGTTTATTTGAGATTTTCTTGCTTCTTGCTATCTCTTGCTTGAGATAGGCCTGTGATGCTATGAATTTCCCTCTTAGGACTGCTCTCGCTGTTTCCCATAGATTTTGGGATGTTGTGTTCTTATTTTAAGGGTATCTTTTGATTTCTTCCTTGAGTTTATTGTTAATCTAGTCATTTGTTAGTAACATGTTATTTAACCTCCATGTCTTCGTGTTTTTCATTTTTTTCTCTTGTGATTGATTTCTAGTTTCATACCATTATGATTAGAGAAGATACTTGATTATGATTTCAATCTTCTTAAATTTCTTAAGACTTGTTTTGTGTCTTAACATGTGGTCTATCCCAGAAAATGTTCCATGTTCACTTGAACAAGAATGTATATTCTTTTACTTTGAGGTAAAATGCTCTGAAGATATCAAAACGATGTGATCTAATGTGTCATTTAAGGCCACTGTTTCTTTATTGATTTTCTTTCTGGAAGATCTATCAATTGATTTTGATGGAGTGTTAAAATCTGTTACTATGACTGTATTACTGTCAATCTCTCTTTTTATGTTCATCAAGATATGCTTCATATACAAGTGCTCCTGTGTTGGGTACATAAATGGTTACAAGGGTTTTGCCCTCTTCTTGGATTGCTGCCTTTATCATTATATACTGTTCTTCTCTCCTTCTTACTATAGGCTTTGTTTTAAAGACTAGTTGTCAGGTATAAGTATTGCTACTCCAGCTTGTTTTTTCTTTTCATTTGTGTGAAATATCTTTTTTCATCCTTTTCCTTTTAGTCTGTGTGTATCTTTTATTCTGAACTGGGTCTCATGGAGATGGCATATATGTGGGTCTTGTTTCTTTATCCATTCAGCTACTCTTCATCTTTTTATTGGAGCATTTAAACCATTTACACTTAAAGTGATTATTGATAGGTATGTATTTATTACCATTTTATTCTTCCAACTGTGTTTCTTCTTCTTCTTCACCTTCTCCTTCTCCTCCTTTTTCTCCTCCTCCTCCTTCTTTTTCCTTCCATTTCTTCTAGAAGACCCTTTAGTATTTGTTGTTATACTGGTTTGGTGGTTTGGTGGTTTGGTGGTAACAAACTCCTTTAGCTTTTTCTTGTCTGGGAATCTCTTTATTTCTCCTTCAATTTTAAGTGATAGCCTTGCTGAGTAAAGTAGTATCAGTTGTAGATCCTTCCTTTTCATAACTTTGAATATTTCATGCCAATCCCTTCTGACTTAATATGTTTCTTTTGAGAAATTAGCTGACATAGTCTCATGGGAGCTCTCTTGTAGGTAATGAACTTTCTTTTGCTTCTTTTAACATTCTCTCTTTGTCTTTAACTATGCCATTTTAATTATGAAGTGTCTTGGTGTGTGCCTCTTTGGGTTCATCTTGTTTGGGACTCTGTGCTTCTTGGACTTGTGTGTCTTTTTTTCACCAGGTTAGGGAAGTTTTTGGTCCTTATTTCTTCAAGTGGGTTCTCAGTCCCTTGCTCTCTCTCTTCTCCTTTTGATACCCCTATGATATGGATGTTGTTATACTGCATGTTATCCTAAAGTCTCTTAAACTATTCTCATTTTTTTTTAAATTGCTTTTTCTTTTAGCAGCCCTGATTGTTTTCTGCTACTTTGTCTCTCCCTGCATCATCTGACCTACTATTTATTCCTTCTACTGTATTCTTTTTTTTTAAAGGTTTTATTTATTTATTTTTTAGAGAGGGGAAGGGAGGGAGAAAGAGAGAGGGAGAGAAACATCAATGTGTGGTTGCCTCTCACACGCCCCCCACTAGGGACTTGGCACACAACCCAGGCATGTACCCTAAGCTGGCAATCGAACCAGTGACCCTTGGGTTCACAGGCTGGCACTCAATGCACTGAGCCACATCAGCCAGGGCTCCTTATAGTGTATTCTTTACTTGAGATATTATATTCTTTATTTCTGACCAGTTATTTTTTTGTGATTTCTATATTCTTTTTCATGATGTTGTAGTTCTTGCTAAGTTCCTTGAGCATCATTTTAATCATATTTTTGGCTCTATATCTAGTAAATTACTTGCTTCCATTTCATTTAACTGTTTTTCTAGATTTCTTCTATTCTTTCATTTGGCATATTTTTCTTTGTCTTTCCATTTTGGCCTCTTTGTGTTTGCTTTAATGTATTGCATAGATCTGCTTTGACTCTCAGTTTTGGTAAGGTGGACTTATGTAGTAGGTGTTCTCTGGGATCCACTGGCACATTCTCCTTAATCCCCTGAGTTGGGTGCTCCAGGAATAATTTTTACATGGGATATATGGGCCTTTTTAATTGATTATTTATTGCTGTTGGTCCATTCATGTGTGAGTTTGACCCTTAGGCTGGCTGAGTGGAAGGATCAACCCTGACTGCAGTATACAACCTGTTGTGCAGGTGCTGACCACATAAAGTGGAATTTGCCTCATCAGAGTCTCATACCTGCCAAGATCTCCCTTCAGATATGCCACTTGTGAAGGTAATTGAATTCTCCTCTAATGTCTGAAGCCTGCCACTGGGCGTATTGGTTCTGAGACCTCTTGGGAGGAACTCTGGTGTAGACCAATGCCAGATGTTGTCTGTGACTGGCCCTGGGCAACCTATTTAGAGCTACAGAGTGATCCGCAGTTTATAGCTGCCTCTGCTAAGCCTGGATGTGTATGGGAAGGACCAAGCTACATGCCAACACTGGCTTGTAGCAGCACCAGGTCTGGAGCTGATCTGCAAAAGTCCCAAGGCACCCTGAGGAGATCTGCCTCTGCCTACATCAGCCTGCTCACTACCTGTTATGCTCAGTCACTGGAAGCACCTCTGGTGGTACTCAATTTGCATGAGGTAAATTCTCAGTGTGTCACCAGGTAGGGGCGAGTGGTGGTCACCAAATAGATACAGGTTCAAATTTGGTTGCAATGCTGGGTCTGAGTCCACTCAGCAAATTCCCAGGGTATACCAAGTCTAACTGTCACCTGTTGGGTGCTTGCAAACCCTTCTGGTAGGGCAGGGTCTCAGGTTGTCATTAGAGTCAAGCCAGCAGAGTTTATCAGGCCCAGACAAATTAAGATTTGGCTGTATGTAGGGAGTGCTTTACACTAGGTCATATGTGCAAAAGAAAAATGGCCCCTGTCCTAGAGCCTCACAAATCAATCTGTCCAAGATTCTGCCAGGAGCCCAATCTCAGCAAGGCCTGGCTGCTGGTAGTCCAGAGGGTGGGGCTAGTGGATCTCTCATGAGTGCAAGGTGCCTGTAATGCTTGGGGGAAGGTGGAAGGAGTAGCCCTTACCCTAGAACCATACAACTCAGCCTGTCCCAGATTCTTCCCAGAACTTGGCAGGGTGAAGCCACCAGAAGTCAGTAAGTTGGGGCCACTAGGAGCACAGAGAGTGGGGCTAGCAAATCTCCTGTGAAAGGGAGGCACTAGTCAGATTACAGGAAAGCAGAAGGAATGATCTCTGCCCTAAAGCCACACAACTCAGTCACTAACACCTCCTGAATCTGCCCAGACCTCTACAGCCTGTGCCAGGGAGCAGACTCCTCAGCAGTGCTCAAGTTTCATAGGGTAGGGCAATAGGGGTTCCAGAGAGTGGGGCTGTTACTTTTTTCCAGGCTGATGCCATGTGGAGGGGAGTGCGCCACCCAAGAATGATGATGTCTGCCGTGTGGGAGAGTGACTCAGCACAGGGATTCTGGCAGCGGTCCCTTCAGCTCTCTCCCCAGAGCCACAGACCCCATTATTTCCTCATGAGACTCTAGTCTGCTCCACTGTTTCTCTGCTGGAGCCCAGGGGGAGTGACTACAAACAAGATTTTGTGTATTGACCCTTTCAGGGGGTGCCTGTGTCTGTAGTGCTTTCCTGTCTTTTTTTTGTGGGCAGAATCTCTGCTGCTTTTCAGACAGATATTATGTAAGCACTTCTTCCCATCTCTGGAGCTCTCTGCTGGGGAGCCTGGTTTGGGGTTGAGATCCCATGCTTCTCATGGGGAATCCATGCAGCTGGGATATCACTCTGGAATCTCAGGCACTGCCCATAGGAGCAGGACCAGCCCTTTTAGAATCTCCACCTTTCCTACCAGCCTCAGTGTGACTTCTCTTCAGGTAGTCTTCAGCTAGTTATACAGGTTGCGTGCTCTATATTTTAGCTGAAATTCCAGAAAAATAATAGTCTCTACTTAAATATCAATTATAATGTTCAAAATATCAATGACTAAAATATGTCCAAAATAATATGCTATACTCAAAATTGTGAAAATAAAAAATAAAAAGTGAAAATATTATAACTTATTTTTGCACATATCATTCCTAGTTAAGAATTTGTCTAATTTTGAAACCAGCTTTAAAAGTCTTTCAGAGATGTTTGATATTCATTCTCTTTATATTTTCTTTTATTTTTCTATTATTTGGACTCTCTGGACTTTCTTCAGACATCTCTTCCAGATAATGCTTTAATTTTATTACATTATCATTGGAGGTGATAGAATCTTGTTGTTGTAAGCAATGGAAACCCTACTCAAATTAGTTTAATAAAAAGAAAGCTATTTATTGGTTGAAATAACTGAAATAGCCAAAAGAAGTTCTAGCTTTAGGCAGAGATTAATTCCTCCTGGACCCCACTCACTCTCTTTCCATCTCATAGATCTGCTCTTTCCTATAGTGAGTGATATAACCCTCAGGCAGGTCCTCTCAACATGGTAGCCCTTGGCAAGTCCAGGCATATTTTATCATTACAGAGTTGAATCTCATTGGATTGACTTAGAGTCATGTGCTGATCCCTGAACCAGCCACTGTGATGTAAATGCTGATTGTTCCAGTGTGGGGCATGTCTCCTGCAGCCTAGAGTGAGTGATGTAGAGTCAGGCCCACCAAAACAACATGGACTATGAGGGAGAGAGAGGTGAGTGAAAGAAAAAAGTGTACCAAAACAAGGGGAAATGAATGGTAAGCACAACCGATTGCATCAAGTGAAGAATGAAATATGTTTCCATTGTCTAGCAGTGGAGGTTCATTCTGATGTCATTTAGTTCTCCAGTAACTGCAGCTCTGATAATATATCTGAATGGATTCTTTTGCTTAATGATAAGTGCTGGTCAGGAATGGTTTTCAGAAGCAGCATTCAAGGTAAGGTAAATTCTAACTTAGTCAAGAAAAGTCTGGACCATTATAAAATAGAGATCTGAATGGCCATGTTCTGTAAAATTTAATAATATTAATGGTGTTTCCTATTCGAGTGCTCAGTTTGCTACTTCCATGATAAAGGCCTACAATAATAACTTATAATTCTGTAAATCTTTCCAGTAAAGTTAAATAAAAAAGAAGGATTTGTTTAATACTATTGCATTCAGTGCTGTGTACTGACATGATGGGAAAATTATTCAGGAACATTTCATTTTTAAGAAAATACTGCCCACATTATCAATGCCTTGATACACCTATGCTTATAAAAACTGTACTCTATACTTTCTGAGCACATGACCTTGTTAGCAACTTTTCATCACACACACAAAAAAATTTACCTTGAATTCAGTAGCTATTAGTAGTGCTCAAAAAATAAGTTTTCTGAAATAAGACAAGGATACAACTGTAGATGTTATCTACTCACTTTCTTTTCACAGTTTTCAAGGAAATTTTCTTAGGAGGTCCTCTACTTATAAACATTACTCACATTGAAATAGATAGCCAGTATTTTGTTTATCAAGGATTAAACTGAAGAAGATTAATAAATAACCATATATTAAATAGTATTCACTTACAATATGCCAAGTACCATGCTAAGCCCTGGGGATTTAAGAGTGAAGAGAAACAGTTTAAACTCTCAATGAGTTTATAGTTTAATGGAGAAAACATTCAGACAAGTAATTATAATATAGTGTGACAAATACTTTGATGAAATGAATAACATTTCATCAAAATGTTTGATGAACATTTTGTGTTCGTCACAAAGTGTGACATCACAAAATGCATTGTGGTACTTAGAACTGAGGATCAGCAAAAAAAAAAAAGGAATGGGATGACAGAGGTATTGGGAATGCTTCAATGGGGACTAAATGTCTTAGGAGAGACACTTGGGCTAAGTCTTAAGGACGAGCAGGAATTATCCAGAAACAAGGGGTGGAGTGGGAATGGAAAGAGCAACCCAAGCAAAGTAAACAGTGAAATGAGTAAATATAGTGAGTGCAGCTAACTAAAAATAGGCTTAAGTGAAGGATGTAGGTAACTGAAGGTGTAGGCATTTCTTGGTAGGCCTTAAGAAGAGTACCTACTAAAAAAATACCTGTCAAGTGCCCACTGAGATTTTATTCATATAGTTGCAATTACTTTTGTCTTAAAACATTTTAATAAGTTAATATTCTCAGGGGTGGTTATAGGAGAATTATTACTCATCTATATCTTAGTGTCAAAGGTGGGCAAAGTGGGGTGGGAGGAATGGGGATATCTGTAATAGTGTAAACAACAAAAATAAAGTTGAAAAAACCTATTTAACACATTACATAGTAAAATATAGCTAATTTTACTGCTAAAAGTTCTGTCATGTTTAGTAAATGTGTATATCTTGGATCATGAAACTCGCTCTGAAAGGCATAAAAATAAGAACTAGGAAGACCAAGCCTTTTGGGAGGGGAAAACAAGAATAAAGCTGGCTACCTTTAATAATTTCTTTCTCTCATTCTTGATACTCATTTGAATTTGAGAAAATATTTGATGCTTAAAGGGGACTTGTTCATGCCAAACAATTTATCTCTATGAATTCCTTTTTTGTGCACTTTACATGTCAAAGACACAAAATAATGCCACCAGTACTTGCCAGTGGCATGAACTTTGATCTCAAATGGGTCATGGGCCAGTTCAAACAAAGCACTAAATGTGAAATGATAAGCAACTTCCATGCCTATGATATTACGAGATTTTATTTTTCACACAGTGTACACAATGGCATATTTTTGTCTTAATTTTTCAGCTAATGACTACAGTGTGGATATTGCTCAAAGTGAGGGACAGGTCTAAAAGTTTTGTTGAAGACATAAACTTCTGAGCATTACAAAATCCAGTATAATATATCGTATTTCCTAATAGTTTAATGGACATTTCATTGTTCAATAATATTCAAGAATTAATCAGAGAAAGACCACTGACAAAATTTGCCTTGTAATTGAAAATTTAACATTTTAAAAGTTATAAATCTGGTCACTCATAACACATAGTTTCATAAAGTTGCTGTCAAAGCTGCAGGTACTAATGCAAAAAGTAATCATTTTAAAAGCCTTAATTTAGCCCAATTCTCTATCATTTACATAATTCATACAGGAAGTGTTAAATAGCACACATATTACATTAAAATGTGAGGCAAGACACTTATAACAAGGCTGATGCTGTAGTTTCAGTATTAATATATGTAAATGAATTCGAACCCATGACCAAAAGTGCTCAAAACCAGTTGGTTTTGTAAGTAATCAAGTGGTATGAATGGTGTGACTATGGCATTAGATTTTGGGATTGTAACCAACTACCTCTAACAAAACCCCTACTCCTTTTGCATGTACTGCTAGCCCTTTGAGGTTCTGATTATTCTAGAGGGTTTGGATTTTTGTTTTATGCAAACCCACAAACATAAGAATCCAGCAATAAAGTTCTGGCCCAACTTAATGTCTACTAACTGTAAGTTATATGCTTATTTTTAAGAAATGGTAGTTATGATTATTTTTTAAATATTATTTGACACACACATATATATATGATAGATGACAGTTTGGCCTAATTGAAGCCTTTAAAATTATGACTATTATTATTTTGCACTAGTATGTGAAATATGAGCAGCAAACATGTGTAAGCATATCTTAACAGTGATAAGTTTTATAACTCTTAAAGCTATATTTCTCAATTATAAGATAAATTTTGATAATGGCTTTTCTCTTACTAAATTTGTTTAAATAAGACTAACAAAATTATTTATGAAATTGTTCCTTATTTCTGGTAAAACTCCTAGTTTAGTTCATTAAACTGTCTGCAAGGTGGGTTTATAACTTTTAAAATTTACTTGCAAGTTTTTATTCTAGGTAACCTTATCTAAAGTGTTTTTGAAATATTGATGATCACAAAAACCTCCTTCCATTTTATAACAGTTACCTTTAATTTAAGATGCACACAATAATAAAAACCACTAGCTGCTTGCCTTTTCAGTTAAAGTAGAATTCAAGTCAAAGGTATTAAACATTTTATAATTGTTTTCTCTGTTCAATATGGTTAGTTTTATATCTTTGAGGTATCATGGACTGAGAAAGATGGCAAAAAACTACATTTTTTGCTTTTATAATGTGTAGCTCTCAGATATTGCACTGAAATACTCCCAGAGTTAAAATATCATATGTTTGAGATTGGCCGTCAAATGCGTCCTATGTGATAAAAGAGTTGATTTCCTAATTCTCCTTTACTTTCAAGAAAACAGTGTGGCCACACTGCTTTATTTTGCAGAAGCCCTTCCAGTAGGCCAACAGTGGTTCATCCAAGAGTCATTTAACATGCCTGAGAGAGGATTTTATCTAATAACGGGCAGTTCAGGGGCTCCACATGAGGTGAAGTCAGAAATTCTTCCCAGTCAGAAGGCCTGTGGAACCAGGTGCCCTATAGTGAGGATGACATGCCCCTCTGTAAAGGATCCATGCTCTCTGACCTGGGTAGACAAGCCAACCCATACACACGGTGACAGAGGCTGGTGAGTTATTAAGCTCAAGCAGCTTTGCTAGCTGACACGAAAACCCTAAACTTTGTATGTCAATAAGCACCACTTTCTGGGAACTCAGTAATGGGCTTCCACCACAGCCCCTCTCCCTGCCTCTGTTAATCATTGAACTCTCTTTTTCTGAATTTGAGAATGAGTCATGGCTTTAACTCTAGACAGCCTGATAAAGGTCCAGCATCAATGACCTGCCCTGGGATTTCCAGGTCAAAGGAAAAGGAAAAAGAGGGGAAAATGATAACCACTGCCAACATAAGAGAGGCCCTGTGACAAGTGTTAATTGTTGAAAAATAATGTTGACCTCAAAATGACCTCACAACCACAGTGTTCCCTGCTTACGGATAAACTAAGCCTAGACTAAAGATATGGCATCTAAAAATAAAAAATAAAAAAGGATGAAATTCCTTTTTAAAATTTTTTTAAAAATTTATTGATATTTAGAGAGAGAGAGGAAGGGAGAGAACGAGGAAGAGAAAGGAGGAGAGGGAAAGAAAGACAGAGGGAAACACTGACCCTTTGTTTCACTTGTTTATGCATTCATTGAAGGCTTCTTATACGTGCCCTTACCAGGGACTCAACCCACAACCTTAGCTTATTGGAGCAGGGATGATGCTCCAATCAACTGAGCTACCTGGCCAGGGCAGGATGAAGCTTCTTTTATCCACTACATTTTGTGTTTTGCTTATAATTGGTGTAAAATGGTTAATCCTGATTGGGACAACTATTGTCCTGACCTATATGTAAAGCAACTGGTTCACTGAAGTTTAAAGTGATCCTACAGGGCTGATTCTCTTAGAGAGGAAATCATAGATAAACCCTCAAAGGCTTTGAAGGCCCTGGCTTTGTTATTGCACCTCGCAATATTTACTATTAGTAAAACCTGGTGTGATTTTGTTGTCTTGGAGTTATTTTGTTACAATCATTTTAGGAATTCAATTGTTAGTATTCTTTGGAGAGCTCGAAACCGAAATGAATTTTTTTCTTCTTGCCTGAAGTAGATACAGACAAGAAAATCTGAACTTAGGGAAGGAAAAAAATCCCATTTCAAATATTCAATAATCAGAATAATCTTCCTAATATTCCAGGCAGATAATTTTAAGACCTCAGATGAGAACAGAATATGTTAAATTAGGTCAACGTAAGGTTTTATAGTCAAAGGTATTGTTTTACATAATTACTAAATTGAAAAAATATATACAAGATGAAGTTCAGGAATTAAAGAAGCCCTGAGGTCACATCTCATCATATCAGGCAAGCCCTATATGCTGCCCTGCCCCAAATACCAATGAGCAGCTTGATGCTGCTCAAATTTATTTTCAAAATTGCTTATTATTAAACAATAAACTATTAAACAAGGATCAGCAAAATAAAAGCACAAGTGTTTAACAGATTACTAAGTATCCAAGAGGCCAATTTTAATACATTTTCAGGTCATAAATTTTACATCTTCATAACATTCTGTAATTGAGAAAATATTTGCATGCACATATACTCATTCTGTTTAATCCCCTAAATAAATCCATGAAGTTGATATTACCATTCCATTCTATAGATGTCAACGGTGAGGCTCAGTGAGTTTAAGATCTCTCAACAGTAATTACTGTTTCAAAAAAATTTATTGGTTGACTGCCTACAGTGTGCCAAGCACAGCTGGTACATAAATTTGGACCCAAATCTAAGAGCTAAGTCTATTGTCAGAAACATGGTTCAGTATCTTCCTCCACACAAAGCAGCAGGCAGCAGCTTCCAATCTATGCAGGTCCCAATATTAGTTGAAATCTCTTTGTTATCCTAGCACTGTGCCATGCTACCTTTGACAATCTCATAACTATCAGGTAATGGCTTTATTTAACCCCTGAAGTACTAATTATAGGCAAAATAGTGAGCTAGGGCTGACAGCCAAGTATCCCCTTCCTTTATCGCAGGGCCTTTCTCGGGGCTTGCTCCCTTCTTTCCCTGTGTCACTTCAATTAATTCTTATTTGAAAGGCAATTTGAAAAGAAGTATGCTCCCTAAGAAATATAAAAAGATTAGCCTTATTAAGAAAAGAGAAAGAAAGAAAAATATGCATAGTTTTAAGAGAGATTTAACCACAGATATGGAAGAGATTGCAGAAATTGTAGGAAAAATCTGTGCAACCCTAAAGCAATAAAATTGAAAATTTAGGAAGAAGTGGACATTTTCTGGCAAAATATAAATTACCAAAATTAGCCCAAGAATGAAAACCTAAACAGACCAATAATAATAGAAGACAACTAAAGATATATCTTTAAGACAAGCTATAGGCCCAGTTGGCTTTACTGATCTATTTAGTCTTTAAAAACTGATGATTCATCTCATTTAATGTACTTTTGCTCTTAGAAGAATGCATTAATCTTCATTTTATACAGCCATGAAGGCATTATTAACAAAACTCAATAGGTAGTACAAACGAGAAACTTATAAATCAGTTTTGCTTCTGAATATAGATGTAAAATCCTAAGAAAAATATAGTCAATTTAATCTATCAACAAATAAAAAGGGTAATTATTTGAGTTTTTCCCAAGTATTCAAGGATAGTTCAATAGCGAATAATCTTTTGAGATAATTCATTACACCAACAAACTGGGTGTGAAAATGAATAGTTATGAATATAACAATCATACATAAAAAAGATTTATCAAATATTCAACATTCATTCCTAATTTTAAAAACACCCAAATAAAATAGAAACTGAAGGAAAATATGATAGAGGTTGTTTGACACAAACCAATAGCGAACATCAAAGTAAACAGTAAAATGCTGAAGCCATTTCTGTTAAAATCAGGAACAATGCAGAAAGAATGTCTACATCAACATTATTGCTCAACATCATTTTAGAGCTAAAAGATTAGACAAATAATTCATGTAAATATTGGAAAATAAAAGACAAAATTATTCTTTCTTGCAGGATATGATTTAGACATAGAAACTCCAAGAAACTAGTTTGATAAGTTAATAGTATTTTTATTTTATTTTTTTAGTATATTTTATTGAGTATGCTATCATAGCTGTCTCAATTTTTTTCCCCTTTATCTCCTCCACCCTAAACCCCATCCCATCACTCCCACTCCTCTTAGTTCATGTTTATGGGTTGTACATATCAGCTCTTTGATTTCTCAATTTCCTGTACTATTCTTAGCCTCCCCCTGTCTATTTTTTTAGTCAGCATTTTCCTATCACCACTTTCCTTTGTCGATGAGTCTTTTATACATGTTCTTTGATGACCCTTCCCCTCTTTTTCCCCTGTTACCTCCTCCCTCCTCCCCTCTGGTTACCGTCAGGTTTTTTGTTTTTTTTTTAACTTCTATGTTACTGGCTATGTTTTGCTTGCTTGTGTATTAAGTTGATTAGGTTCCACTTATAGGTGAGATCATATGGTATCTACCTTTCACCTACTGGCCTATTTCACTTAACATAATGCTCTCCAGCTCCATTCATGCTGTTGCGAAGGGCAGTAGCTCTTCCTTTCTGCTGCGTAGTATTCCATTGTGTAAATGTACCATAGTTTTTTGATCCACTCATTTACTGTTGGGCACTTAGGCTGCTTCCAAGTCTTGCCTATTGTAAATTGTGCTTCTATGAACATTGGAGTGCATAGGTTCTTTCGATTTTGTATTTCAGGATTCTTAGGGTATAATCCAAGCAGTGGAATTGTTGAGTCAAAAGGCAGTTCCATTTTTAGTTTTCTGAGGAAAATCCAAACTGTTTTCCACAGTGACCGCACCAGTCTGCCTTCCCACCAACAATGACTAGGGTTCCCTTTTCTCCACATCCTCACTGGTACTTATTGTTTGTTGATTTGTTTATGATGGCCATTCTGGCTGGTGTGAAGTGGTATCTCACTGTGGTTTTAATTTACATCTCTAGTTAATAGTATTTTTAAAAGTAGAGTTGAGGTAATATGCAAAAATATTTTGTTCTCTTTATACTAGGAATAACCAACAGAATAGCATAGCATATTTGTAGCAGATAGAAACATCATTCATGACAAAATATACATGGAGAACAACAAAATTATACTAAGGAGCATAAGGACCTGAATATATTTAAAGATATACCTGGATCCTGAAGAGGAACTTTAACATCATAGAGTGTCACCCTTTCAAATTAATATGTAAATTTAATTCAATTCAAATGTACATATTTTGGAGCTGAGTAACATTTTAAAGGTCAATGAAAAGCATCTTCAAAAAGCAGAGAAGATTCTGAAAAAGAGAATTTTGATATGGGACTTGCCTTGTCAGATATTAAATGCAATATAATACTACTATAATAAAAATAGTAGAAATAGACAATAAAATAAGGAGTAAAGGAAAAACCACCAAGTATAGATAAATGACAAAGGTAGCATTCCACTTATAGGAGACAATAGAGCTTATTTAATATATAGTATAAATATAGTAGGCTAGTTATCTAGGAAAAAAACAAAATTTATTCCCTATTTCATTACATATACAGAAATAAATTATATATGGATTTAAGTTTAAATGAAAAATAAAGCTATTAGTTTGCAAAATTGTGGGAAGAGGAAATCTTTATAAGACAGAAAGCTCAGGAATCATTAAGCAAACTAATAAACATAGCTCCTGTAAATTTAAAAGACTTTTAGGGCAAACTATATTATAAAAATAATATTAGTAAACAAAATAATATTAGTTTACTGTGCACCATGTGCTATTCTACATTTTACATTTTTTAATTCATTAATCCTCATCCCATTGTATGAATTAGGTACTATTATCTTCCCCATATTTCAGATGATGAATCCATAGCTCTAGGTCACACAGCCAATAAATAGGAAACTTAGAATTTGAACTCATTCTGGGTTCAGAAACTGGGCACTACACTAAATTGCTTTTTATATCACTGATTAGGAAAATATATGTGCAACATATATATTACTACAAATTATACCACCAATATAGAATGAATTCTAAAAATTAGTTATAATAATAATAATAATCAAGCAACTCAATAGAAAATTGACAAAGGATATGAATGGTTAATTCACAAAAGACTAAATTCAATGGTCAATAATAAAAAAATGTTCAACCAGCTGAGCAAATACAAGCAAAAGCAGTAACAAATTATGAAGAATGAAAAAATCCAGGGCTGTGAAGGAGGTGAGGAAAAAAGTCACACTCAGATGTGTAGGAGTTTGCTGGTAGGGGTTTGAGGATGAATTGCCACACTTTTGAAACCTGGCCTTAACACTGAAACTGTAATGTATACATATCCTTCTACCTACAAATTTCACTTTGGGAATCCATCTTGTTGAAGTAAAAACGTGAGACTGTTAAGAGCTCTTATGAGGATATTTTTTGCCATTGTTGTAGTTGTCATTAGTTATGATATATTCGTTCTAAGGAATATTCTGTAGCTATTAAAAAAAGATTGATATCTGTTACTCTTTATAGATTTCCGTGTATTAAGTGAGAAAACAATTAGCAAATAATGTGTATCGTATCTTCCCATATTAAAAAATCAGACATTATAAGATATTACTTGCTTTTACCTGGGTATTAAGAAATGCTGTTAATATCAGTTCCTCTGGAAGTGAAATAAAGGAGGTGTTTATAAAGGAAAAGACTGTTATCTTTAAATATATGGATTATCCCACTTGAAGAAATTAAACCTGGAATTAATACTTGCATATGCTAAGATAATTTCAGGAAGACACCCTGGAGTTAGAGTGCAATTTGAATATGGGTGAAGGAAAGAAACTTTTTCTCTTTATACCCTTTTCTACAATGTGAATTGTGTTTTGAATAAGGAACAAATATTCATTTTAAAAAATCTGATGAACTAATTTTCATGATTGAAAGTAGCTTATTGTCACCTTTCAAGGAATATTTAAATTTTAATGAACTCAGAACTTTTTATCAAAGAATAAGAAGTCTACTTTATTCCAAAGAGATCATTAAAGCCAATGGGAGAAGAACCCCCAAAAATACCATACACACCCATTAACTTGGTATATCTACACACAACCCTTTTCAGTTGTCTCCTTCTTGTGTCTTTACTTCTTGAACTTAAAAGCTCTGCTGTCAGGATCCCAAGGAATGCAGGAGGGACACATTTAGTATTAGGATAATAATCCATGAACTTTGGAGGGAAGAGATTGGTAAACATCACATCTGTCTATTAATACTATTCATGTCACTCCACCATATGTCATTTTTTTGTGTGTCAAGCTGATCAGAAAGAACCAGAAAACTCTATGTGTCAAAATTATTTGTTATGTACATGTCTCAAGGAAACCTAAAGTTGTTGATTTCATTTCACAAAGACACTGTGAAAAGCCATTTGTAGCTTTCTAACTTTAGGTTACCAACAGAAGGTAGATGTTAATCACGTAAAGAACAGATGGCAACACTGAGAGAATAAGTATTTTATTGTTATTCCTATAGGCAAGTCCAGCAGGCAAAAATTACAATAATTAATAAAATGGGAAATCATTTACACACATAGGCCATGCCATAATATGTGAACTGGTTGGATGTGGAGAAGCACAAAGAAATACTTAACATTTATTTATTTCTTGAAAACCCTCAGGTTCAATTTTCCCTCATTGCATTATCTTAATAAATTACACATCAAATGAAGGAAAAAATTAAATGAAATTAAAGTTGAATGTTAAGTTGAACAGGAAAACTTAATTGGAAAATTATGGTCTTTAATGGATGACACTTTTAAGTGAAGTTATCACTTCCTTTCTCTCTCCCACCTCAGTCCCCCAAACAAAGTGATAATGGCTTTAAAAGTAAAATAGTTCTGAATACACTGATAGTTGTTTTTTTTGTTTTTTTGTTTTTTTTACCAAGCACTATAAGTAGCAAATTTCAACACCTGATGAATCATGCTATTTCTCATCTTACTTCACAAATTCTAATAGGCAGCTAAAAGTCTCTTACAGGTATTCATTTATCTGAGTACAAAATGTTTGAGGTTGAAATCTGTCCCAGAAAATAGAGCATGAAGATCAGGAAAGGGAAATTATATAACTGTCATCACAAATAACACCCTGTTCTTCCGGACCTGAGTCATAGAGTTTTCACCATGAATGCCTACATTTTCTTCTCAAGAAAAAAAACTTTAAATCATCAAAATTTCAGAATTTAAATAAAATATAGACAAACATTGAATGTCCTAAATGAACTCATTGTGAGATAAAGGAAAATGAAAAAATGTACCACATAGGGTTTTTGTTTTGTTTTTTGTTTTTTGTTTTTTTGCATAAATGGAATAAGGACTTGCAACATTCACAGAATGGACAGAAGATAATTGTGGTCAATTATGTTATATTCCTACTCCTGAGAAAATATCTCACAGGCCAGAAAATGAGTTCTGAGGTCCTTCCTGTATGTGGTAATATATCCCAGTGAGCCTTATTGTCTGTTAAATGCCCTACTTTCACACAGTCTAGGAATGGATATGCATTTTTTTTACTTTTATGTACCATACCTCCTGTCCCAAAATAGACTTAAGATAGCTTAAAAAGACAAATAAAGTGCAACAAGACCTCATAAATTAGAAGTATGAGCAAAGAGGAAATAAAATATGGGCAGGAGCATCAATAAAGCCAAATCTAAGGCCAAAGAAGACATATTATAATAACCTTACTCTTGTTATTTGTGGACCACAGATTTGTTGCCAAGCTCTCTAACAGTGACTAAGAAAGGGAAGACATCAAACCCGAGAATAACCTTACAAAAGGGAAAAATCCTGATAAACCTTCACTTTGGCTTATATTATTTTACTTGTAAGAGTAGTAAAAATATAGTGGTAGTAAAAGTAGAGCTAACTCACAGAGTCCTTGCAATAATTTCAGGTACTCTTCTAAATATATTACATATATTAAATCATTTAATCCTCACAAAATCTAATGAAGTAAAGAATACTATTACTCCTGGTTATAGATCAGGAAACCCAGGAACAAAGAGGTTATATATCTTACCCAAGATCATGTGCCTAGTGAGGGAAAAGGTGAGATGTTACTAAATGTGCACTTTGATAAACAAGGTATAAACTCTGTGTGCTTACAACTTTTATATATTTAACTATATAAAACAAATTTGATTAAATATAAACAAAAGCTGCAAAAACAAGTTAACTACCAACTGTAATTTTATATGATAAATTATGTTTGAAACTAAGTCCTGTTTGCAACATTAATATGGAATCGAGTGCTCAGATGAAAGTTCATTTAAGTTTGGTATGCTAAAATTTGATGACTCAATTTCCCTCCATTTTTCTCTAACTAGACTACTGAGAAACCTGGTTCATACGGCTTGTTGTGATACCCTTCTGGCCTTCCTTTCATGAGAAGACATCCTCAATGTATGAAGTACATCAGTGTTCTTTTCTCATTAGTTGGCAACAGTTCAAAAAGTACCACTTGGCATCAATTCTATTGGAAGCACAAACAGGAACTCAGGCAGTGAAACTGTCAATCAGTGTTTTATTATCGGATACAAATGGCTCAAAATATGCTTAATTTGTTTGCTAAAATTTCATTTAAATAAAAACAAAATTTACATGTTCTTGTGACCAACTCTCAAGTCCCTTCTTTTGGGAAACACTTTAAAAAAAACATATTTGACAATGTTCTTAATTTTAAAAATAATTAAATTGCTCATGTATTACTAATCTTCATACTAGAAAATAGTTATTTCTCATGGGAGAGGCAATATATGGAGAAAACAATATGGTATTAAATTAATAGTGTTTTGGCACTTTTACAAGAAAAAATAAGGACCTTGAAAATATGCCTATACAGACTTCTGGCCAAGATGGCGGAGTAGATGAACACTGCGCTTGCCTCCTCCCACGGCCATGTCAAAATTACAGCTCAATTATAGAATGACCACCATTGAGAACCAACTAAAGACTAGCTGAAAAGAATTCCTGTAAATAAGGATATAAATAGGAAGCCATACCCTTGCCAAGTAGCTCAGTTGCTTAGAGCATCGTCCTGATACTTCCAGGTTGTAGGTTTGATCCCCAGTTAAGGCACACACAAGAATCAACCAATGAGTGCATAAATAAGTGGAACAACAAATCAATATCTCTTTCTCCCTTCCTTCCTCTCTCTAAAAAAATCAATAAATTAAGAAAGAAGAAGCCCCAGCTCCTATAGCTCAGTGGATTGATTGTCAGCCTGCGAACCAAAGGGTCGCCGGTGGATTCCCCAGTCAGGGCACATGCCTGTGTTATGGGCCAGATACCCAGTAGGGGGACACATGAGAGGCAACCACACATTGATGTTTCTTTCCCTGTCTTTCTCCCTCCCTTCCCCTTTGTCTAAAAATAAAATAAATAAAAATCTTTAAAAAAAAAAAAGAAGCAGCTGTGTTGACACTGCTAGGAGGGGCAGAGACACTGAACAGGCTGGGCCCACATGCTCCAATGGCCGTTAAAAAATGGGAGGGATAACTCAGGTTGCCCCCGAGGGAAAGGGATCCCAGTCCCACACTGGTTACCTAGCCTAGAGCACAAGTGTCAGAAAGAGGAGTCCCCATATCACCTGGCTGCGAAAACCAGCAGGGATTGTGTTTGTGTGAGACAGGTTTCTGAAGACCCCAATGTCCTCTTTAAGGGCCTACACCTAGACTTACCTGCTCACAAACACTCACCATAAGCTCCAGAGAAATAACATCAGCTCAAAAAGTTCCAGGGACATACTGGGAGGAACCGAATTGCGTAGCCACAGGGCAAGGGCTGGAGGGGTAACTGTCTCTGGGACTAAAGTGCTGGCAGACATCATCACTCCTGTTGATGCCCTCCCTGAACACAGCTGGCAGGCTCAAGTGGGTGTTAATCTGGGTTTGCATTGACCTGACTAATACCACTCTCATCCAACGCTGGTGATCCTCTGAGACCCCGTCCCACCCAATTCACTGGTCAGCCAGAATCTCTATCAGAGGTTAATCCACATGAATGGTTGGCCTGGGCACACTTTCCAACATTCCTAAAATCCCTGAAAGGCTCACAACCCCAGACAAGCAGCAGTTGACTTTGGCATGCCCTGTACCCCTTGCTAAGTGGCCCCATGCTAGTGGCAACCAAACTTGGTTCACAGCACAACAATTCCCAAGCCCAGTCCAGGTAACTACCAATTGCCAATCACTTTATAGTTCCTACCAGGTGGCTCAGGCCAGACACAGGCAGCAGAAAACACCCATTCAGAGAAGCAAAAAGAAAAAAAATGTTTAAAAAAATGAGGATAGTTTAAGGAACCTTTGAGACAACATGAAGCATAACAACATCCACATTATAAGGGTACCAGAAGGAGAAAAGAGAGAACAAGAGGTCACAAAATTATTTGAAGGAATAATAATTGAAAACTTTCCCAACCTGGCAAAGGAAAAAGATAAAAAGTCCAGGAAGCACAGAGAGTCCCAAGAAAGGTGAACCGAAAGAGGCCCACACCAAGACATATCATAACTAAAATGGCATAATTAAAGACAAAGAATCTTAAAAGCAGCAAAAGAAAGACGAAGGAGGTCCCATAAGACTGTGTTAGCTGATTTCTCAACAGAAACATTTTGGGCAAGAAGGGAGTGGCATGAAAAATTCAGAGCTGTAGAAAGCAAGGACCTACAGCCAAGACCGCTTTACCCGGCAAGGCTATCATTTAAAATTGAAAGAAAAATAAAGAGCCTCCCAAATGAGAGAAAGCTAAAGGAGTTCATCACCACCAAACCAAGAAATGTTAAAGGGACTTATTTGAGAAGGATAAGAAAAAAATCAAGAATATGAATAAGAAAATATCACAAAGAAAAAGAATTCTCACTGACAAAGACAAACACATAATAAAAGCAGTGAATCAACTAAAACTAAAGCTGGTACAAAGATTAAAAGTCAAAATTAGAAAAATCATGTGTAATTCCAACAGTAAATTAAGGGATACATACAAAAACACACACAAAAGAAGTAAACAATAAGGGCAGAAATGCAAAAGTGCACGGGTTAGTAAAAATAGTAGTGAATTTAGAATGTGCTCAAACTTAAGTGGCCATCAACTTAAAATAAACAGCTATAAACATAGTGTGGTATATAGGAAGTACATGATAGCCACAAACAAAAAATTGACAAGAGATACACAAGGAATAAAATGAAAGATATCAAGACATAACACTATAGAAAGTCATCAACATAAAAGAGAGCAAGAGTAATAAAAGAACAGAGAAAAACTATAAAAACAACCAGAAAACAATTAATTAAATTATTTATGGCGATAAGTATATACTTATCAATAATTTCTTTAAATGTAAATGGATTAAATGCTCCAATCAAAAGACAAATGGATAAAGAAGTGGTATGTATATACAATGGAATATTACTCAGACATGAAAAAAAGAATGAAATCTTACCATTTGTGATAACAGTGGTGCACTTAGAGGGTATTATGCTAAGTGAAGTAAATCAGGCAGAGAAAGAGAAATACCTTAAGATTTCACTTATATGTGGAATCTAAAGAACAAAATAAATTGATGAGCAAACAAAACAGAAACAAACTTAGAAAGACAGAGAACAAACATGGTTGCCAGATGGGGTTTGTCACTGGAAGTGGGGAGCTGGGTGAAAAATGTAAAATGATTAAGAAGTATAAATAGGCAGTTACAAAATAGTCGTGGGGATGGAAAGTATAGCTTAAGTAATATAATCAATAATATTGTCATAGTTAGATGCAGTATCAGGTGTGTACAAAATTTAGGGGAGGATCACTTTGTAAATTACATAAATGTTTAACCACTATGCTGTACACCCAAAATTAAATATCAAATGTCAACTATAATGGAAAATTAAAAAAAATAAACAACAATATTATTAGGTCTACTTTGCAAATTGGTAAATATTGGCTAAAAGAAGGATTGTATTATACCTGTAAATCAATGACAATTTCACACTTTGGAAAAAGAAGCAAACACCAAGCACATGGGTAAAATGTTGTTTTTACATATTGCAAATAATTTTCATGACACTGCTTGTAAAATCTAGAAAACAAGAGCAGAGACTTTCCTCATTGGTTTATGCTCTATATAATGTCTGGCTTATAGCTGGTACTCAACAAATATTTGATGAATGAAAAAAATAGGAAAATACATTGGATGATACATCCAATAAATGTGCAACTCAGTAAAAATAACTATGATGACCTGGTCTGATTTGAGAATATATTTTTAAGTAGAGGTAAGTCATGCTTCAGGAAAAGTTTGTGGCAATGAACTCAGACATGTCAAAATACCTAAATTCAGCAATCATCTGTTGTTGGTTGAATACAGGTAGATCCATGAGCTTCAACATCAAGAAGCTCTTATTTAGTCTCCACATATAGGTGAAATCATATGGTATTTGTCTTTCACTGCCTGGCTTATTTCACTTAGCATAGTGCTCTCCAGATCCATCCTAGCTATTGGGAATGGTAGGAGCTCTTTTTTTCTTTCTGCTGCATAGTATTCCATTGTGAAAATGTACCACAGTTTGTTGATCCACTCATTTACTGAAGGGCATTTAGGCTGTTTCCAATACCTGGCTATTGTAAATTGTGCTGCTATGAACTTTGGGGTGCATAGGTTCATTTGAATTGATGTTTCAGGATTCTTAGGGTACAATCCCAGCAGTGGAATTGCTGGGTCAAAAGGCAGTTCCATTTTTAGTTTTCTGAGGTACTATAAGTGGAGACTAATCAACAAAACAAACAAACAAGTTAAATGTAACCGGAGACATTGAAGTGAAGAACAAACTGATATTGAACAGAGGAGAGGAGGAGGGGAAGATGGTGGGGAGGAGTGGGAAAACAGGGGGAGGGTGGTCAAGGAACATATCTGGGGGACTCATGGACAAAGTCAAGGTGGGGTGGGGTCAAGGGTGGGAGGAGGGGGAGTGGTGGGGGAAAAATAGACAAAACTCCACTTGAACAACAATAAATTTTTTTTTTAAAAAAGAAGCTCTTATTTAAAAAGCTAAAGAGCCCAATAAGAAACTGAACCTGAATAGATCCATTCTATTTCTAGTCACAAATGGGCTGAGAAAATATTCCTTGTAACTGTGCCATCCAAGAACATATACCTATATAATGTACACTTGGAAATGAATAAGGCCTTAAAGATTCATTATTACTTCCTTTGCTTCTATTTTCAGTACTGTTAACAGATGCTTTAAAACTGACTTAAACAGTTATAAAACGTGTTTTCTCATGTAATAAAAAATCTAATGTAGGTAGAATGTCAGGTTGGCTGATTAAAAGGCTCAAAGAAATCCAGGCTTTATGTTCTTTTCATCTCAGTGATTTGCCTTCCACAATGTGGTCTTCTTCCTACAACAGTTTTCCCCAGTGACCGGAGACTGGTTACCAGAAGTAATAAGGGTACATAATTCCTCATTTACATTCAGCAGAGAGAAAATGAGAGTTCCTCCCCAATTATATGATAAGATTCCTTACTTTCAGGCTAATTGGCCCAACATAGCTGCCATTACCAAGAGAATGCCATGAGTTGATTGCTTAAGTCAGGTTGCTAAAACCAATCCAGGTAAGAGACACCATGATTGCTTTAGGTTAGTTAAACCTCATCCAGGTGCTGGGGTCACCTTTCCCTAAGTCACATGGGTTGCATTTTGTGGATGCCTACTAGATTGGAGTTCTACTGTGAAGGGGAGGTGGGGAGAGGATGCTGGGTAGAAAATCAACAAATCTTCTGGCAATAAAACCCTCTGAGAATGTCAAGGCAAAACATTTTGTATGCTCTCTGATATACCCTGTATGGACTATAGGAGGAAGTAGTGGCTTAGTACTCAGTGAATTTTGTTCATGCTGTAGTGAGGGACACTTCTCTGGAGAGGTGTTTTCCTTTAAGAGTCATATAGCATTTGCTATTACTAAATCATAACTGATACTTTCATCAACCAAAATCATAGCTACTTGGAGTTGAACTCATAGAAATAATGACTTGGTTTCCGTACCTTTTACTTAACTCACAGAATGATGTGAGTTAGCAAGAATGGTTTATGCATTTGATCTTTTTCCCTACCAACAATCTGCCTACTATACGCTGTAGAATGGGTAAACAGGCAAAAGATACTTCTATGTATTTATTCTGTACACAGAAGCATGGTTAACATTAAACTCAAATACTAAAAATGTTTTAAAAATACACTAATAAACATGCCAACCTCTGATTTAATCAGGAAGACCTCTTGAATGAGTTAGACTCTGAGCTGGAGATGAGTGAAAGGTCAAAATAGAGAGGGAATATAATCAGGCTTCAGGGAACAAAGGGAAAAAAGCTAAGCAGGCTGCTATCTGGGAAGACAGTAGTAGATGGGGGATGGAAGAAAGAACCATGGGACTAGTTCACTGGTAACTTGGGTTGGATTCTGGATTAACAGGTAATAAGAAACCTAATGAAAGAGACAGGAATAAAACTAACATCTGTGTGCCAGGCACTGGGTTGGATATATAATCTTCACAAGAACATAGCAAAGTAAGTTTTATCATGATTACCCTCTTTCTGTGGGTGAGGAAAACTGAGGATCAAAGGTGTGAAGTAAATTGTACAGGATCACACAGCTAGTAATTTGCAGAAGAATTTTAATCCAAATCTGTTTACTCCTAATCCCCAAATTCTCCCATTGCCTAATGTTGTCCCCTTTTTGAGGAGATAGCGATATATTCCAAGAATCAGAATTGACCACAGGCTGTTGAAGAAAAGCCTGAGAAAGGGTACCCCAATAATCTAAACGGCAGTATGGTGGCTAGCAGACAGAGCTTGCATGAAATGCCTAATTATAGAGATTTAGATGAGATTGCTCAACCAGTTACATATGTGGGGCAAAGGATTCCAAAGTATCTCCAGGTTCTATGCTTGGTTAATTGGTCTAATGAGCTTACTTCCAACTCAGATATAAAAGACAAAATATCAGGAATTGATTGTCATTGCTATCAAAAATAGTGATTGGGCCAAGTAACATTTGGAAGATGTTTTTATATATAGTCCTATGGGCAATATTCTGCAGAATACTCAGGAACAGAGTTAAATTTCAAAATTTTTTGAAGTGCACTTAGTGCCCAACCCACTTGCAATTTGTTGTAAATTGGAAAAGATTTAAATTAAGCTTCCCTTTTCTTTTATAGATTAATGATATAAGAAATATATCTAAAAATCTAAATTATTTTAAAGTTTAATGTCTAAATGAACTGTGTATTGTTCAAGGTTAATTGGCAAAACTAACTAGAGGCTGAATATTTACATCACAACATAATTTGTGATAATACTCCATGAAAAAATTCTCCTTGTCAACTTTAAATTCATATTCAGCTCATACGCTAAAGTCCTATCTTTTTTTTATTCCATGTTATAAATGAGGTTCGTTTGCAGGTCCGTTTTTATCAAGAGGGACTTTTAGGGCAAAGAGACTGTTATCACCAACCTTTGGATAAAACTGATTTCATGATTTAATTTAATAGGTACACGGTAAATGCTTGTTGAGTGACACCATGTTTGTTTAAGACAAGTTTAACAGCTTGTATTGGTACCGGCGGAAAGAAAAGGGCTCCTGGCCCCTCTGCTGTTTCGCTGCTTGACTCCAAATAAGTTCTTTAACATTCTCGGCATTATCAGCGGCACTTACTGAACTGCATTGCTGTGAGGACAAACATAGCAATGTATGCCAAAACACCAAACAAATATTATTTACTTTTTGAAAAAAGTAAGTTACAACTGTGTTTTAGACAGTATGCTGTTTGGCACCTTAGCCGTGTCAACAAGGCAAACCTTGATTATTTACTGTGAGGGTTTGATAGTAAGTAAAGGATCTTCCCTTCCAACATGTTCTATAGTCTGCCTTACCAATTCAGACTGGTAACCCCCCAAATTTTCCTTTTCCCCACTGAAATGAAGTTTAATTTTAAAAAAACCTGAGCAACTAATACATGCTTTCCAGAATATCGGAGTTGTTTTTCCCCCTTTTCCATTGTTGGTTGACATTCCCTTGAGCAAAGAAGTTATTTCTTTAGATTTTTGCAGTGCATCCACTCTGTACAACTCAAGTCCATGACCATATAACTCCCAAATGACTTAAGTAAGTTTCAGACTGAAAACAAATGTCAATGTTAAGAGTATAAGATACAAAGAAGGACTCTATTGGGGGAAGAACTGGAGGTCACAAAGAAAAAGAATGATGGGGATAGGTAAGTCTTCAGTTTTAGGCTCAGCTTGAAGGTTTAGAGGGTAAGAAGGGACAGGGAAAAAATCAGAAAGGCTATAATTCCAGAACATACAGCAACAGTCCTTTCAATGAATCCTTTTAAAAAGTGATTCCCACAGACACAAATGCTCTTCAAATCTCCATTCCTCTCAGGTGCAATGCAAGAAAGTATCATTTAGACATTGTCTATAAGAGCTACCCTGGTGCTAGGAAACAAAGAATAAACACAGAATTAGATCAAAAGTCAACATTGTTTGCATATAGGTTTAGGAAATACTACAAAATCCCTACTAGTGACCTTGCCCTGAATCCAGACCAATGGACACAACAAAAAAGAAAAAAGGGAGGAGGGAGAACCTTTGGCTGCCATGATCCTGAAATTGTCAGGTTTTCTGCCATTCACAAATGAAGTGGACAATGAATTAAACTAGAGATTAAAACAATCAAGTTTAATGCAGGTGAGACTTTTCTGAAGGCTTATTGGGCTTTAAAGGCTTAACTGAGGGGCTCCATTTCCTCTCTTCTCATCACTGTGAGGATGGTTATTCTGCCTCTCAGTTCTTCGGGTAAGAAAATACAATTAGGATAGCTGTTCAGAGTTCAAGTCCTGGCGTTATACAATTGTAGGACTGAATACAATGCAACTACTTATTAACAAGGTAGTGTTTAGGAAGTTACTCAACACTAGAAGTTACATCTCTATGCCTCAGTTTCCTCACATGAAAAGATAAAATAACAGTACCTGCCTTATAGAATTGTTGGGAGAGTTCCTGAGCTCAGCACCTGACATGAAAGATTCAATAAACATGACCCATTAATGTTAAACATATTCCCCATTCACTGAGTAAGAAATCAAGGGACTGCTCAGTTAGGAAAATATGACTTGCCTTGAAATGGTGCACCAGCTTGTGGGGCACAAAGGGGAGATGTATGGTGAGCCTCTACCAGGAATTACTGGATCAGTTGGATCAGTAACTGGAAAAGAACCTAGGAAGTGACAGCTCCACCATTTCCCAAGAAGGGCAGAGAGGACACATTCTGCCCTTAGCTGCACCTCCTTGGATAGATATTTCCGTGAGCAACACATTAAGTTTAAAGTTTTTGCTTTTAACTTTTAAAGCTCTTGAAGGACTGCGTTCATGTAAGCTTTACGAACTCTGGGCCAGGCCTTGCCCTCAGGAGGTTAGAGGGAATGGAGCTTTGGACTTTGGGGCTTAGTGGGATATTAAAGGGATTATACATCTCTTTCCTTATGCCGCCCCCAGGCAGAGAAGATCGTTTCTCATTTTAAAAAGCTTTCATTTCTCAGGGCCCCTTGGCACCTCAGATTCATTTCATATCTAAGTTTTATAGTTGTTATTTATTAATTTGGGGGGGTCTACATTTATCTTCTTTATACTTTCCTCTTGCTCTCTCTTTTCAGGTATTGTTTTTTGGGAATGCACTTTGGGTTAGAACCCAGTTAACATGCACTATTGACAAAAATGGTTGCTGTGAATATTTGAAATTGATGGATAATAGATCAGCAAACAACTTTTAAAAATGTTTAAACACTACTTTAAAAGCTCTTTAAAAAAAAGAGAACTCACAGACACGGGGAACAGCATGCTGACTGCAGAGAGGGGAGGTGGAGGAAGGCGGAGGAGGGGATACATGACCAAGGACGGGAGCCAGCCTCGGGGTGGTGAACACACGACACACAGTGAGATCATGTATTATAGAGACGGGCGCCTGAAACTTGTGTAACTCTGTTAACTAGTGTCACCCCAATAAATTCAATAAAAAGGAAAAAACCCTATTTTTAAAAGTCATGGATATAGCTTTGCAACATGTACTTCAGCCATTTATTTTAACAGATGTAATTTAAGAAATGGCAACATGCGGGGTGTTCTTAAAGCTTTTTATCTGAAGCTCTCTGAATAAGCTTTTATTGAAGTAAGTCCATGGGTTCAATTTACTATGTTGAAAACAGAGGTTTCAAGAAGCTAACAAAATTACCCAAGATCATGGAATAAACTGTAGTCAGTCTGGAAATGCTGCCCAGGACGCTTGCCCAGCGCAGGGTCCTGTGTGCTCACCAGAACGACTGAGAGAGCTTTTCAGACATGAAGGTTTGCCCGTGCCCATGCAAGGACAGTCCATTTCAAGAATGTGGGAGAGGGCCCCCAAATATTCATTTTTATAGTTCTATATATTATTTTGTATGTATTATTATATATTATATCCTTCTATATGTTATTTTTAATAACCCTGAGGCTGGTGGTTCATGGACTGCATTTCAAAAACTACATCTTTAAATCCAGTTCAGAGCTCTAAGACAATGAGTCTCAAACTTTTTGGATTTGGGATCCATTTAAACTTTTTAAAAATATTGAGAATCCCCAAAAGCTTTTGTTTTTGTGGATCATATCCATTAATATGTATTATACTAGAAATTTAAATGGAGACATTTAAAAATATTTACTTATAAATGTATTTAAAAATAATAAATCTATTAAAATATTAACATAAGCACACATTGGTTATGAAAAATTACTATATTTTCCAAGACAAAAAATATTTAATGGGAAGAGTGGCATAGTTTTACATTTTTGCAAATCTCTTTAATGACTGACTTAATTAGAAAACAGCTGGATTCTCATATCTGCTTCTGCATTCACTATTATAACATGTTGCTTTGGGTTGAAGTATATGAAGAAAATCTGGCTTCACACAGATAATTGGAAAAGAAGGAACTATTTTAGTAACCTTTTTATGTAATTATGGATATTCTTTTTTATTTCTACAGCAAAACTCAACAGGTAGAAGTTTCTTTTCTTTTCTTTGAGTTTAATCACCAGGGCATGGAGAATGGTGTTAGCCAGGTTGATGGACACTCAGAGTTGGCAACTGGCAACTTTCAAGCTGCCTCCCCAGCATGGGAACTTAGAGCGAGTGACTCTGAGTCAGTGTGTACATGGGCCCTGGAAGTGGAACTCCTGGGACTCTAGAAGCCCTCTGTCTCATTCAGCCACAATCCTCACTGGTTTCCATGGCCAGAAGTTATGGAGACTTATCTTCCTGGCACTGGAAACCTGGTCTAGGGAGCCTGGTGTAAGGCTAGAACCCACCTACCTTGATCTTCAGAGAGGACCTCCAGAGGAGAGATATCCCTACTGATTTTTAAGCACCACACATAGCTGTGAGACCTGCCCATTTCTTGTCTCCGCCCCTCTTACCAGTCTCCACCTGTCTTCTTCTGTAGATCTTTTGTTAAAAGACATGTTCAGCTAGACTTCAGGTAGTTCTCGATGACGTTTGCTCTTTAGTTTAGTCATAATTTTGATGTGGATGTGGGAAGAAGCAAGTACCATTTACTTCCTCTGCCATCTTGACTGGAAGCCAACAGGTAGAAGCTTCTTAAAGGTTGGTTGCAATATGAAATCTGAAATCATATCAATGAATTTTTCATACTCAGTCATGTTAAAATCCATTGATCTCATTTGTATTTTGAGTATTGTTCTCACCCATTTCTAATTTTATAACATCGCATATTAGTCATTTGAAAAATACTATTTTACTGAGTTATACATATCTTCCACATTTTGACATATTTCACTACACAATATTTAAAAATCACACTCATTAATATCACCACTAATATTGTCATAAAAGTGAAGTGTTGAGAAGCTGTCCAGCTTATGGTGGCAAATATGAACTTTCCAAAACCCTAATATTCACTTTAAAGCTTGAATTTCATAACTGGCAACAAATATCTAAAGTTAGATACTTTACAAAACATACTCAGTCCATTTATGCAAAGTCTAAAATGCTGTATTTTATGGCAGTTGTTTATTCAAATTAAAATAGTTTTCCATGAAAAAAGTGGCTAGTTCAGCTCATAAGTCAAACAATTATACTATTGCTTTACCTTGAGACAATGATTGGATTTTCGTGCACTGTGAGCACTTCCCATTTTGTCATACTAGATTAAAAAGAGATGTTCTCAAAGACTGAGTTAATAATTTTTATTGTTTCATCAGGGACATTCTTAATTGAAACTAGAATTTGCTCGTTTGTTGAACTGCAAGTGCACAATATCTACTAGTGCAATTTGGTATCATTGGTCCGATTTGGGCTAAGGTACTACAGCTTGTTTTTGCAATATCAAGACAAAAGTCAACACTGAAAAAAGGAAATAATATCTTAGTGTTATTATGAAACTAGTTTGACTTTGGAGACCTTCAACAAAGGTATCCAGGACTCCCAGGGTCTGTGAACCGCACTTTGAGAACCAATGCTATAAAAAAAAAAACAGTTTGCTAGTATTTTAATATAATCCAGGCTGAAAAACAAAAACAAGTTTAGAAGGCTGTCTTTATTTTTATTGGTTCATCTTCCCTCAAAGAAGTGACACAATGAATACAATTAATTAACCCACCATTCCCATTAAACTGTCTAAAATAATTATGTCCTAGATATGCACAAAAATGAAACCAGACTACCTTCTGACACTGTATATAAAAATAAACTCAAAATGGATTAAAGCTTAAATGTAAGATCTGAAACCATAAAATTCCTAGGAGGAAACTCCTAGGCAATAAACTCTTTGATATCTCTTTTAGCAATATTATTTTGGATATGTCTACTCAGACAAGGGAAACAAAAGAAAAAAATCAACAAGTGGGACTCTATCAAACAAAAACGGTTTTGCACAGTGAAGAAAACTATCACTAAATAAAAAAAACAACCTACTAGGAGCCTGGGAGACTTGGGCTGCACACACAGAGAGAGTAGCATGTCCCTGGCTGCAGCACCAACTGGGAGAGTCCAGGAGAGAAACTCTGGCTCTTAAGACTGTTGGAGCTACCTGCAGGCTGTGGCCAGCCCTGACTGAGAAAGACTTTTTGTCTTTTGGGGAAGTGGAGTACATGGAGAGCCAGGCAGTAGCTCAGAGCTGTAGGGTGGGTGCCACAAAGGGACTTTTTAAAAGAGGGGAGTGAAGGTATGGCTCAGCAGGGAACCTGTGTGCACATGCAACTGCCCTGCCAACAAAGAGGCTGGATTAAAAGTACAGTTCATGCCCACTGAACCCAGCTGGCCAGGAAGAGCATAAGGCTGCACGGTGAAAGGATTGCAGGGCCCCACCCAATGTGGCTGGCTTGTGTGGGAGCTGCATGCAGAACGGATGGTTTAGGTCTTAGCTTCTAGTGAGCCAGGAACTGGACAGGCTAGAGCTGAGCACCTGAGATTCTTTCCAGCCAAGAAGGACCGCCCAAACCACAGAATACAAACCTCTGGGAAGGAGAAGGCATGCCCATCCTCCACCTGCTGGATTGCAAACTTCACAAGGCCAGGCTCATGCACACCCTGACGAATGCATTACACAGGGGAAAGAAAATCTCCAAAGGAGCCCTTTATAAACTTTTGTCAGACACTATGCTGGCTCCTCCTCAGGCCCTATTCCGCTGAAGGGCAGAGCAAAGAGATTATAAATTGGTGCAACAAGAGGTATTCGGGGCCCTGTCCAGCCTCAGCCGTCACTCAGAGCTCCCATCAGCACCAAGTGGGAAAGATGTGACCCTTTGACACAGATTGGTCCCTCACATGAAACAGGCAGTTAATTCATCAGAAACTATACATTAGTGAAAATATTCTGGGACAGACCAAGATGTGTGGCACAGGGGCAAGGAACACACCCATCATCTTCCCTGAAGGCTGAACCGTGCCTCCTAGGGGGTGATCCAGAGATCCCACCACCCTGATCATGCCAGAGGCTCTCTCTAGAGGCAGATGGAGGTGGTACATGCAGTGCAGTAAGACATTAGATGAACCAGCCCAGGCCCTTAGCTGATAGAAAGCCAGCAGGGAGAACAGGGGGGAACAGCCAGGCCTGAAGGAGACAGTTACAGACCCTGGGTCATTTGTAGCCTCGAACAGGCTGCCTGAAGCTGGACTGGCAAACCAGCTGACATCAGGGACAGATCCGAAGGAGAAGACAGTAAGCCAACAAATGCTAGACTCTGCTGAGATGGAATGCGCCTCGTTCCTTTTCATTATCTGGGCTACATTTTTTTTCTTTTGCATAACTGTTGAACTGTTTCTTTGTCTTCAATTTTGTTCTGTTATTTCACATTTTATTTTTACATATATTTCTGATTTTTACTATTTTTTATTTTCATTTTAGTTTTAATTCCAATCTCATATTTTACTCTTCCCTTCTCTTACTCCATTTTGCCTTCATCCTTCTCTTTCTTATTTTTGTAATATATTTTATTTTTTCCTTTTCTACACCTTGTTTCTATTCCTCACATTTACTATTTCTCCTCCCTCCATCCTCTTGAAACCATATTTCCTTCCATTAGTTATCTCACATTCTTTTTCCCTTAAAATATCCATAATGTCATTCCACTTTTATTAATATTTGCTCAGGTATCATTGATACTGTGGTTGTCGCATTTCTTCAGTTCTATTCCTAGGTGTTCATTATATTTTTATTTTAAATCTCATGTTTTACTGTCCCCCCATCCTACTCCATTTTCCCTTCCTCTTTCCCTGTCTTATTTTCATTTGAAACTTTATTTTCTCCCTATCTTGGCCTAGTTTCTAACCTTTATGTTTATTACTTCTCCCCTACCTATCTTCTCAAAGTCAGTTTTCTTTCCTTTAGACATTTCACAGTCTTTTTTTCTTTTCTTTCTTATATATTACTATTCTCTTTTACCTTTATCAGTGTTTGCTCCTTTGCCATGGATATCACAGCAGCAGTTGTTTTTCTTCAGTTTGGTTCCTATTTTTTCACTTTTTTTCCTCAAAAACCTCATATTGTACTCTTCCCTTGTCTTACTCCAGTTTGCTTGATTCCCTCCCTATTTTATTCACATGGTAAATTTTATTTTCTCCTTTTCTTTGCCTTGTGTCTATTCCCTACTCTTATTATATCTCCCTCCTGACCCTCTCAAAATCATTTTTTTCCATTAGTCAACTCATATTATATTTTTCCTTTCACATAATATTCTTATTCTCTTTCCACCTTTATAAATTGAAACTCATTTGCTTTTGATATCGTAGTAGCCATTGGGGGTGTTTTTGCTGGTGTGGGTTTTGTTTGCTGGGTTATTTTGCTTTGTTCTGGAAGCTCTGGACAACAAATACAAGACATGGTGGTGGTTGTGACTTTTAGTCAGCCAGCCAGAGGGGAGAACCCACCAATGAACAAGCTAACAATACCAAACCCAGTTACAACAGAAGAGCCCACATAAAATTTGTAAAGGGCATCCCTAGGGTATCCAGATCAGGAGTGCAGGGAGACTACACATTGAGTCTCAAAGACTCCTACCACAGAAGGCCACCCCACAAAGATAGAGAGTCAAAGCAGATCAATCTAATACACAGAAAACAAAACAAAACAAAATGAGACACATAAAATGGGGAGATAAAGAAACAACCCCCAATTGAAAGGAAAGGAGGAATCCCCGGAAAGAGTGCTAAATGGAATTGAGGCAAGCAATTTATCAGACATAGAGTTCCAAACAGTGGTTATAAGGATGCTAAGAATCTCAGTGAAAACTACAAGAAACTTTGTAGGAACTACATCAGCATGAAAAAGGATATAGAAACTATGAAGAAGAACCAGGAGAAAATGAAGAATACAATATCTGCAATGAAGAATACACTGGAATGAATTAAAACCAAGCTAGGTGAAGCACAGGATTGAATCAAAGAGTTGCAAGACAAGGTAGAGAAAAATACTCAGTCAGAACAACAAAATGGAAATGAAGATAGCTTAAGGGAACTACAGGACAACATGAACTGTAACAACATTCTAACCATAGGGGTTACAGAAGAAGAGGAAAAGGAGTAAGGGATTGAAAACCTATTTGAAAAAATAATGATGGACAACTTCTCTAACTTGGTGAGGAAAGAAGTCATGCAAGTTCAGGAAGCAGAGAAGGCCTCAATCAAGATGAACCCAATGAGGTCCACTCCAAAACACATCATAATTAAAATGGCAAAATTTACAAAAAGACAACAAGAGAATCTTATAGGCAGCAAGGGAGGAAATAGCTGGTAACATACAAGGGAGCTCCGATAAGGTTATCAGCTGACTTCTCCACAGAAACACCACAAGCTAGGAGGGAATGACATGAAATATTCCAAGAAATGAAAAGCAAAGATTGCAACCAAGACTACTCTACCCAGAAAGGCTTGCATTTAAAGTGGAAGGTGAAATAAGGAGCTTCCCAGAGAAAAAAGTCTAAAATTGTATATCTCCACCAAAACAGCATTGCAAGAGATGCTAGAGAGACTGCTTTAAGAAGATGAAGAAAAAGAGAGAGAGAGAGAGGGGAATACAGGCACAAAGGGGAAAAAAGTAATGAATATTGGGACAACTTAATACAATAATCAATAAAATATAAAAAATGAAAAAAGTAATGAATAAATACCTATCAATAATAACCTTAAATGTAAATGAATTAAATGCTCCAATGAAAAAACAAAGGATAATGGAATGGATTAGAAAACATGATCTGTATATATGCTGTTCTGAAGAGTCCCACCTCACAACAAAGATCTGTATAGGCTGAAAGTGAATGAATGGAAAAAATATTCCACTCACATGGGCATGAAAAAAACCTGGGGTAGCAATACTTATACCAGACAAAATCGACTTCAAAACAAAGGCCATAACAGGAGATCAAGAAAGTCAGCACATAATATTTATGTGCTGTCCAATAAGAGGATATAACACTTATAAACATATATGCACCCAACATAAGAGCACCTAAATATGTAAGAATGATCATGGAAGACTTTAAGAAGGAGATCAATGGCAACACAGTCATCATAGAGGATTTTAACACCCCACTGTGAAGGCAAGATGTCAGAGGAGTGAATGGAAGTCACACTGACCTCCTCCCAGGACAAATCTGGAATTACACTAAATCGAGGAGAAATCACCTGGAACAAATAACTGAACAATAGTAAGAGAGAAGCCTTATAACCTCAGAAGAGTCAGTTTCAGCACAACCCTACTGGTAAGGAGTGCAGTAGAAATGTAAGAAGGCTGGCTGGGCACCCTCAGGTAGCAGTGCCAGAGTGATATTTAAGTAGCCAGTTGGATCCCCCTGAGAAGAGTTGGGCCTAAACCATAAGTGGGGAACACCAGCTTACAGCACCAGAGCCCAAAAAGTTCACAGATAATAGCCATCTGCAAAAAGCGGCAGGGCCACTCTCTGACAGAGATGGGCGGCTAGAGACTGAAAGAGCTGTTTAAAGCTTCAAAGCATATATTTTCATTTGCAGCCACTTACCCTGGGCTCCGGCAAAGGCAGGGGCAGAGTGGGCTAGAGATGCCTGAGGAGAGACTGGGGATGGAGGTTTTGGGGAGAGAACTGAGAGAGTAGTTCCAGGGTCCTGGTACTGAGTCATCCCCCAAAGGCAGCAGCCATCTTGCTCTAGCAGACCACCCGCCTCTGAGCATCAGCAGCCTGAGGGGAAACATTAGCCCAGACCTCTGAAGGGATTCGGCCCCGCCCTGTGGTGCTTAAACCTAAATGCTGAGTGCAGAGTGACTAGATTAAAAAGTGAAGGGGACATCCTCAAGACAGTAGATCCCGGGAAGTCTTGATCAGATTGCCTAAGGTCCGACGGGGTCAACATCTGAAATCACCAGAGGCAGATCCAGAAAGAAAAAACAGTGGTAAATACTAGGGGCTACTGAGATGAAATCCACTGTGGTCTTCTCCATGATTTGTGATATTATCCATACGACAGAGCTTTTAAACATTAATTTCTTGTCCATCAAGTTGGTGCATATTAAGCCACTAGATTTTATACTATATTTATCTCTCTACTTTCTTATAATTGTCTTAATCTCGTTATAGCCTTATTAATACTGGTTCATTTGGGGTTGATAGTGAGATTGCAGAGAGGAGTTATTTTTACAGATGTGGGTTTGTTTCCTGGGCTTTGTGGTTTTGCTCTGGCAGCCAAATAATGGGAAGACAAAAAAACAACCCTCAATCACAAGGAAAGGAGAAGTCCCCAGAAAGACTACTAAATGAAATAGAGGCAAGTAAACTATCAGATATTGAGTTCAAAACAATGGTTATAAGGAAGCTCAATGAACTCAGTGAGCTCAGTGACAATTACCAAAAACTACAGGGAAACTATGAGGAACTTACTATGAACTATGTCAGCATGAGAAAGGATATAGAAATTATCAATAAGAACCAAGAGGAAATGAAGAATACAATTTCTGAATTGAAGAAGTAGAAGGAATGAAAAGCAGGCTAGATAAAGCAGAGAATCAAATGAGCAAGCTGGAGGACATGGTAGAAGTAAAACTCGCACAAAGAGCAAGAAAATGAAAAAAGACTAAAAAAAAAACAAAGAGGGATTAAGGGAAATGCAAGACAACATGAAACATAATAATATCCATATAACAGGGTACCAGGAGGAGAAGAAGAGGGAGGACCAAGGGATAGAAAACCTGTTTGAAAAAGTCATGACAGAAAACTTCCCTAATTTGAGAAAAGAAAAAGTCACACAGGTCAAGTAAGCACAGAGGGGTCAAATCAAGGGTAAACCAAAGAGACCCACTCCAAGACACATCATAACTAAAATGGCAGATATCAAGGACAAAGAGAGAATCTTAAAGGCAGTAAGGGAGAAACAGGAAGTAACATACAAGGGAGCCCTGATAAGGCTAGTAGCTGACTTCTCCACAGAAACACTAAAAGCCAGAAGGGGTGGCAAAAAATATTCTGAGGAATGAAAAGCAAAGGCCTGCACCAAGACTACTCTACCCAGCAAGAGTCTCAATTAAAATGGAAGGTGAAATGAGATTCCCAGACCAAAGAAGGCTAAAAGAATGCTCCTCTACCAAACCAGCACTGCAAGATATGCTAAAGGTACTGCTTTAAGAAGATGAAAAAAAGAGGGAGAGAGAGGGGAAAACAAATACAAAGGGAAATAATGAATAAATACCTATCAATAACTTTAAATTTAAATGGATTAAATCCTCCAATTAAAAGACATAGGGTAGCTGAATGGATAAGAACACGTGACCTGCACATATGCTACCAGAAGACACCCACCTCAGAACAAAAGACCTACAAAGTCTGAAAGTGAAGAGTTGGAAAAAAATATTCTAAGCAAATGGACAGGAAAAAAAGCCAGGAAAAATATTCCAAGCAAATGGACAGGAGAAAAAAAGTCTGGGTAGCAATACTTATATCAGACCAAATAGACTTCAACACAAAGGACATAAAAAGAGACACAGAAGGACACTTCATAATATTCAAAGGAAGAATCCATCAAGAAGACATAAACATTGTAAATCAATATGCATCCAACAAAGTAGTACCCAAATATATAAGGAAAATCCTGGAGGACTTCAAGAAAGATGTAGACAACAATACACTTATAGTAGGGGATTTTAACACCCCACTCTCAACAATGGATAGATCATCCAAACAAAATATGAGCAAGGATATTGTGGAACTGAATGCTGCATTAGATCAAATAGACTTAACTAATATATAGAGAACCTTTCATCCCAAAGAAGCAAACTACACATTCTTTTCAAATGCACATGGAACATTTTCAAAGATAGACCACATGACAGGGCACAAAACAGGCCTCATCAAGTTTAAGAAAACTGAAATCACATCAAGCATTTTCTGAGACAACAAGGGCTTAAAACTAGAAACTAACCTCAAGGAAAAACTCAAAAACATTCAAACTCATGGAGACTGAATAGCATGCTATTAAACAATGAATGAGTCAATAATGAGATCAAGGAAGAAATAAAAAAGCTCCTGGAAACAAATGAAAATGAACACACAACAGTCCAAAAGCAATGGGACACACTGAAGGCAGTCCTGACAGGAAAGTTTATAGCAATGCATACCTATCTAAAAAAGATAGAAACATTTCAAATAAACAACCTAACCCAACATCTACAAGAACTGGAGGAACAACAATAAAAAAAGCCCAGAGCAAGTAGAAGGAAAGAAATAATCGAGATCAGAGCAGAAGTGAATTGACATAAAGACTAAAAGAACAATTCAAACAATCAATAAATCCAGGAGCTGGTTCTTTGAAAAGATAAACAAAATTGACAAACCTTTAAGCAGGTTCAACAAGACAAAAAGGGAGAGGATGCATATAAATAAAATCAGAAATGAAAGAGAGGAAATTACAACTGATACAACAAACAAAAAGGATTGTAAGAAATTAGTATGAACATCTATATGGTAAGAAATTTGAAAATCTGGGTGAAACGGACAAATTTCTAGAAAAATATAACCTTCCAAAACTGAATTAGGAAGAAGCAAAAAGCCTGAACAGACTGATAAGAGCTTGAGAAATTGAAGCAGTAATCAAAAAAATTCTGGTACACAGAAGCCCTGGACTAGATGGTTCCACAGGAGAATTTTACAAACATTTCAGGAAGAGCTAAACCCTGTCCTTCTCAGACTATTCTAAAAATCCACGAAAAAGGAAGACTCCCAAATCTTTTTTATGAGACCAGCATCATCCTAATCCTAAAAGCAGATAAAGACACAACAAAGAAAGAAAGCTACAGACCAATATTGCTGATGAACATAGACGCTAATTCCTCAACAAAATATCGGTAAATCACATCCAGCAATACATTAACAAGATCACACACCATGATCAAGTGGGATTCATTCCAGTGATGCAACAATAGTACAATATTCACAAATAAATAAACATGATACATCACATAAACAAAAGGAAAGACAAAAATCACATGAATGGAAATCACTTTCCATATCAATAGATGTTTAAAAAGCATTTGATAAGGTACAGCACCCATTTATGATAAAAACACTCAGCAAAGTGGGAATAAAGGGGCATACCTCAACATAATAAAGGTTATATATGAGAAACCTAACATCCAACATTATACTGAATGGGCAAAAACTAAAAGCTTTCCCAATAAGATCGGGAACAAGACAGGAATGTCTACCTTCACCATTTCTATTCAACTTAGTATTGGAAGTCCTAGCTACAACCATCAGACAAGAAATAGAAATGAAAGGCATCCAATCGGAGAGGAGGAAGTAAAACTGTCATTGTTTGCAGATGACATGATAGTGTACATAGAAAACCCTGTAGAATCCACCAAAAAAACTATTCAACTTAATAAGTGAATTTGGCAAAACAGTGGGCTACAAAGTCAATATTTAGAAATTGAACACATTCTTGTACACCAACAATAAAATATCAGAACCAGAAATCAGGGAAAAAATCCCATTTACTATAGCAAGTAGAAAAACAAAGTACCTAGGAATAAACCTAACCAAGGAGGTAAAGGACCTGTACTCAGAAAACTATGCAATGCTGGGGAAAGAAATTAAGGAAGACACAAAAAACTGGAAGCATATACCATGTTCATGGATTGGAAGAATTAACATCATTAAATGTCCATACTACCCAAAGCAATTTATAGATTCAATGCAATGCCCATTAAAATACCAATGACATATTTCACAGATATAGAACAAACATTCCAAAAATTTCTATGGAACCATAAATGACCCTGAATAGCTGCATCAATTTTGAGAAAGAACAAAGTAGGAGGGGTCACGATACCTGACATCAAACTGTATTATAAGACCACTGTAATCAAAACAGTCTGGTACTGGCATAAAAACAGCACACAGATCACTGAAACAGAATAGAGCACCCAGGAATAAACCCATGTCTCTATGGTCAATTAATATTTGACAAAAGGGAAAGAAGCATAAAATGGAGTGAAAATAACCTCTTCAACAAATGTTGTTGGGAGATCTGGACAGCTACATGCAAAAAAAATGAAATTCGACCACCAACTTACACTATACACCAGCAAAAAAAAAAGGATAAAAGACTTAAATGTCAGTCACAATACCATAAAAGTGGAAAACACAGGCAATAAAATTTTAGCAATATTTTTGATGATATATCTCCTAAAGTAAGGGAAATAAAGGAAAACATAAACAGATGGGACATTAAATTAAAAAGTTTCTGCACGGCTAAAGAAACTATCATCAAAATGAAAAGGGAACCGACTGTATGGGAGAACATATTTGTCACTGGTACATCAGATAAGGGTTTGATCTCCAAAATATATAAAGAACTCCTATAACTCAACACCAGGACAATCTAATTAATAAATGGGTAAAGGATCTGAATAGACACTTCTCCGAGGAGGACATACAGATGGCCCATAGACATATGAAAAGATGCTCAACATCTCTACCTACCAGAGAGATGCAAATTAAAACCACAGTGAAATATCACCTCACACCTTTCAGAATAGCCATCATTAATAAATCAACAAACAACAAATGCTGGTGAGGATGTGGAGGAAAGAGCCCTAGTGCACTGTTGGTGGGAATTCAGACTGGTGCAGCCACTGTCGAAAACAGTACGGAATTTCTTAAAAAAATGTAAAATGAAACTGCCATTTGACCAAGTGTTTCTGCTGCTGGGAATATACCCTAAGAATCCTGAATTACCAGTTCAAAAGAACTTATGTACCCCTATGTTCATAGCAGCACTGTTCACAATAGTCAAGTGTTGGAAACAGATTAAGTGCCCATCAGTAGATGAGTGGATTTAAAAACTATGGTACATTTACACAATGGAAAACTATGGAGCAGAAAGAAAAAAGGAACTCCTACCTTTTGTGACAGCATGGATGGAACTGGGGAATATTTTGCTAAGTGAAATAAGCCAGTCAGTGATAGACAAATACCATATGATTTCACTTATAAAAGGATTCTGATGAACAAAATAAATTAATGAACAAAATAGAACCACAGGCATGGAACACACTGATAGAGGCTAGAGGGGAAGTGGGATAAAGGTGGAAAGAAGAGGAAGGAACTAGTCAAAGAACATGTATGAATGACCCACGGACATGAACAACAGTGTGGGGTTTGAATGTGGGAGTGGGGGTGGTGGGCTGGGAGGAGAAGGGCAAAGGGGGAAAAATTGGGACAACTCTAATAGAATAACAATGAAAAAAAAGACAACCTACAGAATGGAAGAAGATACTCGCCATAGATACACCTGATAAAAGGTTAATATCCAAAATAAATTGAGAACTTGTACAACTTAACATCAAAAAAATACAAACAAACCAACTGAAAAATGGGCAGAGGGCCTGAACAGACATTTCTGCAAAAAGGACATAAAGATTGATAATAGATATATAAAAAGACACTCGACATCACTAATCATCAGAGCAATGCAAATTAAAACCACGGTGAGATATATATCACCTGTCAGAATGGCTATCATCAATAAATCAACAAATAAAGTGTTGGGGAGGATGTGGAGAAAAGGGAACCCTTGTATACTTTTAATGGGATTGCAACTTGGTGCAGCCACTGTACAGGGGTGTCCTTGAAAATTAAAAATAAAACTACAATATGACCTAGCAATTCCACTTCTGGGTATTTCCAAAACACTAATTTAAAAATTAGTATGTACCCCTGTGTTCATTGCAACATTATTTACAGTTGTCAAGATATGGAAGCAACCTAAGCATCCATGATCAATGAACAGATAAAAAAGAAGTGGCACACAAGTACAATGGAATATTCTTCAGCCATAAAAATAATGAAATCTTGCTATTTTCAAGAACATGGATGGATCTAGAGGGTATTATGCTAAGTAAAACAAGTCAGAAATGGAAGACAAATACCATATGATTTCATTTATATGTGGAATTTTTTTTTTAAATGAAAAAACAAAATAAGAACAATAGATACAGAGAACAAATTGATGGTCACCAGATGGGAGGGGAGTTGGGAAAAATGGGTGAAAAAGGTGAAATGGATTAAGAAGTAAAAATTTGCAGTTACAAAACACTCAAGAGAAAGTAAAGTAAGCATATGGAATATAGTCAATAATATCATAATTATGTATGGTGTCAGGTACTAGACTCACCAGGATAATTACTTGGTAAGGTATATAAATGTCTAATCACTATGTTGGATACCTGAAACTAATATAATATTGCTTGTCAACTGTAACTGAAAAACAAATTATAAAAAATTTAAAAATTAATATATAAATGAGATCACAGTGGCTCTCGATACTATTTCATCACAAAGGAAAACATATTCCTTAGCTAGGCATGCATTGTATACCATAAGCAATAGATAAAATACCTTCATCCATGGGCATAAGCGTTCTGAATGTTGGGGGTTGAGGGAATTGCTATTGAAAAGATAATAGTGTTGGGGGGGATAAAAATAAATTTCTCTTTGCCCCTAAGGCATTCATCTGCCAATGACTGGATGTTACCCTTGTATGCCTTTCTCCCTTTAGGCACAAATATGGAAAAGTGCTTCAAACTCAGAGTAAAATTTAAATAGGCCAGACATCTGCCTTCTAGCTATATAGTTATAGCTATAACTTTTGACAGCCAAAACTGCTAAGAACTTTAGAGTTCCTTCCATCTGACACATTTTACCACAATTGCTAACATTTAGTGTGTATTTTAGAAACTGAAACTGTAATAACATACTCAATAAAATATACCAAAAAAAAAAAAAAAGAAACTGAGAGTAAGTTGAATGACTTTGTAGTCAGTTTTCAGTTATTTTCTTTAGCCTGTGGGTCACTGGTTTGGAGAGAAGGTAAGAGCCAGTGCTTTCGCATATCCTCACTAACTAGTTGTATGGCCTTGAGCAAGCCTCAAGTCTCCCATCTCATATGTACATATAATGAGGGGTCTGGACTCTAGAATGCACAAAATCCTGTAGTTGGAGGGTCTTTGGAGAATACCATCTACTTCAATTCCCTCTTTGTTAGAGTAAAAATAGCCATTACTAATTTACCACTTACTATAGCCAACTGTTATAAGTGTTTGTGTATATTAACTTAATAATCGACCTTATGATGGAGACCATTGCTGATATTATAGTCAGTAGTACTATAACCATGATCTTTGTGTTCCTAAAAATCACCATTCTGTGCAAAATCATACAATAAAACATATTGGTCTTATAGTAGAGTGAGTTTGGCATCTAATACTCAAGAAATTTTCAGTGGCACATTTCTAAAAAGGGGCACATAATAAAAATGATAGCACATTTTTATAGATGTGAAATAGTTAATACATAATTACTACAATAAATACTGTATTTCACCTTGAAAAAGACCTGCAGTTTGCTTGTGTGAGTAGGCACCTGCAATGCCATGGCCTGCCCTCCTGCTCCATTTGCCACCCTATATGCAGATAACAAAAGAAATATAGAAAAAGAGTGAGAGAAAAGATAGAGAGAGAAAACAGAGGATGGAGAGAAAAAATACAAAATAGGCTGAAAAGAAAGCAGAAAAATTAATGAGATGGAATGGTGTCTGACTGCGTGGCCCACAGCATCTACTTGTTATTGTGAAGTGGTGGGAGAAAGGTAATTAGAAATTGGAGGGGAAGTTCTGACACCAGATGTGGATGGACGTGGCTTCTTGTCTGAACCAGGTATGTGCATATTTGTATATTCTACTGGTTTTCCGTGAAGCCGGATGTAGTTTTCTGCAAGCATCCAGTGTTTCTTGTATACCAACCAGGGTGTTGTGCTCAACTACTTTGAGCAAATTGGCCTTTTCTTGACAGTCCTTATAGCAGAACTGACTGTATCTCCATCTTATGTATGAGGAATCAAAGGAGCACAAAGGTAAGTAAATAGCTTAAGATTAGGCAGCTGAAGAGAGGTAAAACCAGTACTTGAACAAAGGCTGTGTTCTCACTCATGGTGCCACACTGCCCTCCCAGCTCAGGGAGGAAATGAGTGCTCCTACAACCTGTGCAATTCAGCTCCCAGATCTAAGATCTCAAAGCAGTGAAGGAAAAGAAAAAAAAAAAAAGGTGTCATCTGATAAGTGGTTCAGAGAGAAAGAGAGAAAGAAAGAGCAAGTGATCCCATAACTTTGACCACTATTCATCCTCCATATAGTGAATATATTTAATCCAATAGGCTACTCAGAGACAAACCCTGGGAAGCTAAGGTCCATGTTTTACATTCCCAGAAGCATCTTCTAAGCCATTATTACTCTCCTTTAGCCCACAACTAAGAAATTGTGGTGTGACTCTTAATATTTTGAAAGAACATAGGAAAGACAAATATTTTCTGTATCAGTACAGAGTATTTTCTTAGCATGGCTGAAGGAGAGGGTGGACATCCCTCAATGCACAGGGGCAGTGATATACTGAGAATGGGTGGGGGAGAGCCCTAATTTGTTGCATCTGCCAATTTTGTGGAGTAAATACTGCCATCATGGCCAATTTCAAGCTACTGAGATTTATAACCAAATTGCAAAAGTCCTGAATATTTACCATTCAGCTCTTCCAAGCCAGTAAAAGCAAGTTGACACAAGCCTGGAAGTTCCCTGACTCCCAGTGTTGATGGAAACTAGGAACAGGGCCAGACACCAGAACAACAATACACCCGCAGCTGCAGTTGGAGCCAAACCATGAAAACAAAGAGATGAATTCCCAACTCCAGGGTACAGCTTAATACACTAAGGCCCAGAGAGGTTATTTGATTTCCCATGATCACACAGTGGGTTGCAACCATTCAAGACCAGACAGGTTCATGGGATTTGGGCAGATGGAAGAATATTCACAGAGACATTGGGATGTCTGACATGCCTTTATTCAAGGGTGGGCAATCCACACACACTGCAAGCTACATGTCCCTGTGTATCACACTGCATGTCACCTGTCCCCTTTCTCACAGCAGGAAGTCCTAACTCCCTTATATATTAAAATATAGACAAAGCCAGAAGGGAGCTAACACAGCTTCATTCTATGCGTGTGAGCCCACTCAAGGTCATGTAGACCGTTTACTGAGAACACCGTTTATCAAGCTCATCCTCAGGGTTATGCGAAGCTGCTTCCCTTAGTTGCCCAGACATCTGGGTGAGGAAGCCAGGCTGCCTCTGTTTACCTTACACACTGTATGATGATTAAATCAGTGGTGTTTACACTCCTATTTCATTTAATAATCTAAAACAGAAGTTCTCAAATATTCCCTCACATGAGAATCACCTGGAGGACTTGTTAAACCACAGGTCACTAATCCCCACTCCCAGAGTTTCAGATTCACTACATCTTGGTGGGCCCCCAGAGGATTCCCACTCCCTCATGTGCACACATTATAGGATCTCCCTGCCACTATTGGTGTGATTAGTATATAATGGGATTTCACTCCTGTAATTAAGCTATGTTAGAAGGTAAAAATAAAGGGATTTTACAGATATAATTAAAGTCCTGCATCAGATGACTTTTAGTTAATAAAAAGGGATATTATTCTAGGTGGGCCTGATCTTATCAGTTATCCCATTAAGAGAGAGAGAAGAATGGAAAAGAAGAAAATGCCTTCCTCCGGGGAGAATTTTAAAAGTTTCTGGGAAGAGAGACTTGGTCTGAACCCCCAAGTTGAGGGGAATCGCTAACAAAGAACTCACAGGGCAGAGAGGGTGTACTGAATGAAGGACGAAAAACATGAAGGTGCAGAGGAATTTGGGAAATAAAAAGCAGGCCAGAACAATTGGTATAGAAAAGGCTGTATTTTTTTAAAATTATATTTTATTGATTATGCTGTTAGAGTTGTCCTAATTTTTCCCCCTTTGCCACCCTCCACCCAGCACCCCCCACTCCTTCAAGTAATCCCCATACCTTTGTTCACGTCCATGGGTCATGCATATAAGTTTTTTGGTTCCTCCATTTCCTATCCTGTACTTTACATCCCCATGGCTGTTCTGTAACTACCCATTTGTACTTCTTAATGCCCTCACTTCTTCACCCATTCCCCCAGATGCTTCTCCCATCTGGCAACCATCAAAACACTCTCCATATCCATGGTTCTGTTTCTCTTCTTCCTGTTGGCTTAGTTTGTTTTTTAGATTCAGTTGTTGACAGATATGTATTTATTGTCATCTTATTGTTCATATTTTGATCTTTTTCTTAAAAGTCCCATTAACATTTTATATAACAATTTGGTGATGATGAACTCCTTTAGTATTTTTTTCTTTCTGGGAAGCTCTTTATCTGCCCTTTGATTCTAAAGGATACCTTTGCTGGGTAGAGCAATCTTGGCTGTAGGTCCCTAATTTTCATGACTTTGAATATTTATTGCCAATCCCTTCTAGCCTGCAAAGTTTCTGTGGAGAAATCTGCTGACAATTTTATGGGGCCTCCCCTGTAAATAACTAACTGCTTTTCTTTTGCTGCTTTTGAGATTCTCTCTTTATTTTGAACCTTTAGCATTTTAATTTTGGTGTGTATTGGTGTGCACCTCTTTGCATCCATCTTGTTTGGGACTCTTTGTGCTTCGTGGACTTGCATGTCTATTTCTTTCAGCAAATTAGGGAAGTTTTCTTCCATTATTTTTTCAAAGAGATTTGCAGTTTCTTTTCTCCTTTTGGCACCCCTATGATGTAACTTTTGGAATGCGTGAAGTTCTCCCAGAAGCTCCTTACACTATCTTCATTTTTTTTATTCTTTTTTTTCTTGTTGTTCTGATTGATTGATTTTTACTTCCTTATGTTTCAAATCATTGATCTGATACTCAGCTTTATCCACTGTACTGTTGATTCTCTGTAAATTGTTCTTTATTTTAATTAGTGTATCCTTCATTGCTGATTTGATCTGTTTTATGCTGTTGATATCCTCACGAAGTTCCTATAGTATCCTTATAACCAGTGTTTTGAACTCTGCAACTGATAGGTTTCTTTCCTCTATTTTGTTTAGTTCTTTTTCTGGAGTTTTGATCTGTTTTTTCATTTGGGCCATGTTTCTTTGTCTCCTCATTTTGGCAGCCTCCCTGTATTTGTTTCTATGTATTAGGTAGACCTGCTATGACTCCCTGTCTTGGTAGTGTGGCCTAATGATGTGGGTGTCCTGTAGGGTCCAGTGGCACAGCTTCCCCCATCACCCAAGCTGGGTACTCAAGTTGCACCTTTTCATGTGTGCTGAGTATGCCCTCCTCTGGTGGTTGAGAGTTGATTATTGTTGGCAGATCAATGAGAGGGATTTACCTAAGCCAGTGGGCTGCAAGGATAGGATGTCATGGCTGACCACCAACCTCCTCCCTGTGTAGAGGACCCACTGTGCAGTGGCAGGGTGGTGGTGCTTTGACATGGTCTGTAGCTGTCCATTGGATGCACAGGCTCTGGAGTTTCCCATGTGGTGCTGGCCAATGTCAGCCACCACCCATGTTCTGCCCGAGGCCACCCAGCATGAGCTACAAAACAATCTGAGATGGCTCCTACTTGTGCTAGGCTTGGAGGTTCCCAGGTGAAGCCAAGCTGTGAATCTAGGCTGGCTGCTGCTAGTGATAGCCCTGGGGCCACTTAGTAAGAGATATGGGGGCTGGGGACTTACTGGGGCTGGCTGTTGCTTGTTTGAGAGGAGTTAGAGAGATGCGAAGGATGAGGCAAGACCAGCCATTCAGATGGAAAAGCCACTATTAGCAGCTTGGGTGGGCCTGTAAATTGGATGGGATGGAACCTTAGGGAAATGCCAGGGCAGGGCAAACAGTGTGATCCAGGTTGATGGAACCTCAGATATGGTTCTTGCCTGCTGGCTCTGTGGCACTGTAGGGGGAGGGTTCAGAAAAGGAACAGTGGCCTCTGCCTGCCATTTTATTTGGGAGAAAACTGTCCCCTAGCTCTCACCCTAATAGCAGACATTTCAGTTCCACCTCTTATGCCACTGATGTTTTTCAAGTTGCTACCCCAGTGCTAGAGATCAGAGGGAATGAGTCTGAGTAAGTCCATGTGTACGTCTTTATTAGGAACTGCTGGGAAATCCAGCAGGTTCTTCCACTGACTCAATCCCTGCTGATTTTAACAGCCATAAGTTATGAGGGTTTATCTTCTTGTCACTGGAAACTTGGGCTGGGGGGCCTGGTATGAATCTGGGACCCCTCTTTCCTGAGGTATCCCTCCTAAATTTTAATCCATTACACGTGTGTATGGGAGGAAGCTATTCCACACCCATGTCTCTGTCCCTCCTACCAGTCTGGATGGATGTGGTTTCTTTAATTCCATAGTTGTCAGACTTTTATTCAACTTGATTCCTCACAGATCCAAGTGATGGTTGTTCTATAGTTTAGTTGTAATTTTGATGTGTTTATGTGATGAAGTGAACCTTGTTTACCTATGCCTCCATCTCAACTGGAAGAGAAGATTGTATTTCGACATCCCATGTTTGAGGCTTCTTGCCTTGGTTGCTTATGGAGAAAGAGACCTGAAAGTTGGGAGGAAGGTCAGGGATGGAGATATGGATATCAGAGATAGCTATTCAGTAACCATTATTGAAACAGTGAACACTGTTGAGATTATCAAGAGAAGAAAAGGGCCAAAGAAGAACCATGAAGAAAAACCACATTAAAAGTCCAAGTAGTCTTTTCTCAGATGTAGATTAACAGTGGCATCAAACCAACAATCAATGAATCACTACAATGGTATACATTTCATACTGGTCTGTTGAAAGGAAAAAAGACCTGAGAATATTTGCTACCACGGTAGGCATTACTCACTCCTAAGTATTCAACGTGTTAAAAATTAGAAGGTGGTGTTTCTCTGGATAGGAAACATGATTATTACCTGGAAAATATTAGAAGTGCAACTTCTCGGACCCCTCTCCAGACCTAAAGTTTGCTAGTAAACTGTTTTAACAAGCCCTCCTGGAGATTCTGTACACCCTAAATTTTGAGTTGTCAGTACTGGTTGCAAAGAACAAAAGGATTGTCTGATCTAAGGACTGTTGGCTACTGGATTATCAGGAAAAAAAATCAATTTAAACATAAGATCAAACACAGATCATGTTGAAAAAATGTTCTCAGAACAGATATAGATTCCTCGCCTGAAAATGTGTTGCTTATTTGAAAATCTACCACCAAAGCCAATGTGTATATGAACATTAGTGAGCAATGGTGGTAAAGAAGGCCAGGGCATGATTGAAAGCCATTAGTTGATCATTATTCTACAGAAGTTCTATAGCTGGGGAGCCCCAGCTCTATCACAAGATAGCAAGAGTAGACATAAGCACATCTCATCCTCCAGCATATACAGATGAAAAATAAAAAGTCCAATAAATTCTGAAAACAAATTTGCTACACATAAGCTTAGAACATGGCAAGGATTATCTCTCCTGTGATACTTGGATTAAATAATTCACTAGCAGAATCTGTTTGAAAGTTAGTTATAGAGAAATATAAAAGGTCATCAGTTTTTTTGATATGTTGTTGCTAATTTATTATTATCAGCATTTTGTATCAGAGAGTGCTGTTGTCTGCAAATGAGAGAAAACCCCAACCAAGACAGGTGAAGCAGTAGGAAAATGAGAGTAGGAGCCTAGGGGTAGGGCAACTTCATGCTCAGCACCATAAAGCCCCAGCTCCCTGCCTTCCTCTTGTATTGGTTCATCCACAGGCTGTCAGCAAATGGCCCCAGTTGTTCCCATCCTCACATCCAATCATGACAATGTCCAGAAGAAGAAGGACTGGCTATTTCTTACAGCTATTTTTTAGCAGCAAGGGAACCTTTCCCAGAAACTCCCCAACAGCCTTTTCCTCTTATTTTACTGTCTAGAATTGGGTGACATGGCAGTTGTGGTCTTACTGATGCAATACCCACTAAAAATCTTCAGCAAATCTGGATATTTATTTTATGAAGTTAGTAGAACTTTCCAGATTCATGGACCTTCTAGCTTTTAGGTTTCCCAAGGATGTTTATCAAGTTCAGTTGGCATTTAGGCCTTTTAATAAAGCTATTGAATCTATTTTCCTTTTTCTATTGGTAAGGATACAGTTGGTCACAGTAAGGGTAATTGTATGACCATGACAAGCTCAGACCAACTCTATGGCATGTTACAGATGTTTGGAAGCCAAACACTATTATTACTACAAATAATAATCTTCACCAGCACTTACTATATGTGTACTTTCTATTGTGCTAGGGACTAGGCTAAACTCTTCACACATATTATGGCATTTAAAAATAAATCCAGAAGGTATGTACTTTTATTAATTTCATGTTACACCTGAGGAAACTGGCTGAGGTTGGTGAATCACTTAGAGTTACATACCCAGTAGGTGCTGAACCAAACACCAGACTAAAGATCCCCCCAAAGACCTCTCTGCTATATAGAGAGAATACATTTAAAATTACTTTGTAAATTTAAATGCACTATGCAAATATCAGAACTATTTTCAAGCAAGCACAGCATAAACCTCAGCAAAAAGGGAATAGGAAGATAGGAGGGAAGATACCAAGTAAGTGTGAATTTTGTTGTTTTAAGTGTATTCAATCTATCAAGCTTTAAAAAATTTATCCTAAAACACAAAAAGAATCTGTGTTTGTGACTTTTGTGATGTCATGGAGAAGAAAAAAGTACCCCAAAGCTGGAGAAAAGCAAATGCCTGAATTTTAAAGGAGTGAAAAGGAGTTAATTGTGAACTAACAGCTAACATTTATTGAGTGCTTCCTCTATACCTGAGATTTTTCCAATAAATTTTTTATTCAGAATTATTATTCTCGGCATGTTATACATGAAATACTGAACTCATGGGGTTTCTAAAAGGATCAAATAAGTGGATAAGTAAGTAAAGTATTTAGAATAATTACTGGCACATAGTAAAACCTTCCATAAACATAGGCTGTTATTACAGAGAAACCAAAGTTCTCTTTGACTGCAATGCACTATTTTTATTTATTTCATTTATACTTATTTAATATACAACTGTTATTTTTATTTCTAACTATGGTTATTAGCAACTTTTCTGGCAATATTGTATATCAGAGGAGAATGTAATGTTAGTAGATTCATTTTGCAGATAAAGAAACAGAGGCAAGCAGATTAAGCAATTGCCATGATCAGTGTAGTGTTTGAAGGACGGTTAGTACCACTGACCTTAGAACCCAACGGCACTTAAAGCTCATATATCTGACTCACCAATATCAACTACATCTGAATTTAGCCTCTTCAGCAGTCTGGTGCCTAGGAGCCAAATTCTGCAGCTGAGCTTATATTGCTGATCTGTTATTTACTGAACTATTCTCTTTTTCTTCCCTTTGTCTTTCTGGCCTTTGTCTGCCAGTAGTCATAAAAGTTTCGTATAATGACAGGTGAGGGACTAGGAAAAGATGCAGGCATATGAAATCTGACACGGGAAAGATGTATTTGTCCTGGAATATGCTTCAAACAAAGCATTCTTTTCCTGGGCATTAAAACAGTAACAATGAAAGAAACCCAGACCTTGCCAGTGCTGAATTATTTTGGCATGAGAGTCATTTTGCTTTACCTCATAAAAATAGGTGTGTTTGTTTCTTACACACATTTAACCCATCGTATGCCTAAATACTTAGAGAATGAGAAGTTTTGCAAATTCTGGGATGTGAGGGCAATGGTTTTATTTGTCTGTTATTCCATTCACCCATCCATCCATCCATCCATGCATCCATCTAAACAGAAATGTATTTCTCTTTCATTGTGGGTCTTACTAGCAAACAATTCCCACTAGACAGCTGAAGCAAATCTCTGGAGATTTATTCTACTAGGAAGAGTGGACCATATCAGGCTCATGGACCCCTACCTTTTGTAGAACTCCCTGGGATATTTATCAGGTAGAATTGGCATTTAGTCATTTTATAAAATTCCTGAATATTTTTAGTTTTTTATTGGATAAGATATTAACTCTAATTCAATTCCTTCCTTGTCCCCTAATCTGAAATCAATGTGTTAATCCAAAATGTATTTGTTTACTAACATAATCAAGGACCACCTCATGAAGGAGCCTGAAAAACTGATCCCCAAATATGTGGAAACAATGTGTAAGAGAGTGTGTGTATGTGTGACCGTGATCTGGATAATATAAAATCAAAATAAATGTTCAATTTTCATCTCTTAATTGAATTTATATTATTATGAACAAGAAAGTAGATTTTTTACCAAGGAAGGGGAGGTTGGTGAGTCCCACTCATGATTCTCCTCACCTCTCCTCCCCCAGATTGGAAAATCAAAGGGCTTACTGGTAGGGTGGGAGTAATGGTAAGAGTGACCTACCCACTTCTTCAACCAATAAATACAGGTACAAAATCCCATGGACTGTTTTCTGTTATTACACCACAGTTAAGAAATATAGTTTTCCAATTCATGCAGGGGCCTCAAGGGGTCAAGGATTTGCAACAGACTTTCTTCATCTATTTGGCTTGTCTCTGATTTCCAGTTTTAGTCACAGGGCCTTACTCCTAGATTCTCAGGTAGTCCCAGTGACCTCAATTATTAAAGATTTATTCCCCTTGGGACCTCTCCCTGTGTCTTCTTTTGTCTCCCTCAAAAGCACCTCAGACTCTATAGCCATTTCACTACCCACCCCCAAAGAGCAGACTTCATTTTGTGTCCTACTTTCACTGGTGGTTATAGTTACTCTCTGTGCCATCCAGTTCCTCTAGCACACTGGTGAGGAGAGCTTCACATCCATAAGTGAACAAGAAGAAGAAAGAGACTACCAAAAAGAGCCAAACTGAGAGTGGAAAAACCTACCAACCATTCAGACATTTACATTATGAAGGTTAATTCCGTAGGATATCCCCTGCATCCTGGCATGTTACACTAGTGCACACGTCCTTTCCTTCAGTGAAATTAGAAAGAGCTGGGCTCTGTGCAGGGACAGACAGGGGATGAAGAGTGGGAAGAGAACCCTTTCCACAATGTTATACCACTTTAGGGAATCATATGTTAACATGCATCATGGACTACAAGACACTTTGCCTTATCACAACATTAATGGATGTTATGTCATATTTCTGTGTAGACAAACACGTATGGATAGAAGTTTTTACTTGGGAGTGTGTGCAGATTTCCTTCTTTTTCAAGTCAACCAAAAAATATCCTGTAACTTCCAGGCTATTCCCTGTCCCATTCAATCTTGTGAAGAGGATGAGTTCTCTCTCACTGTAAGAGATGCTAAGTTTATTTACGCAATGTAGGGATTTAGAGACAAGTGAAGTGGTAGGAGAAAGTAAGAACAAATGTTTTTTGCAAAGTTCAAAAGATGACAGAGTAAGTGTAAAGAGAGAGGGCAATGGAAAGAGAACTACATATTCAGATTCTTCTTAGTGTCCTTTGTAAAAGTAGGTAAGGTAAGGAAAGTATGTTTGGCTATTAAATGCACTTCATTCTTGTTTTATGTTATGTTATTTTTATTATTTTTTTTAATCCTCACATGAAGATATGTTCATTGATTTGAGAGACAGAGGAAAGGAAAGCAAGAAGCATCCATGTGAGAGAGAAACATCGATCAGTTGCCTCTCACATGCCCCCAACCCAAGACTGGCCTCAACTCAGGCACTTGTGCTGACCGGGAATCAAACCTGAAACATTTTTGCTGTACAGAACAATGCTCCAACTGAGTCACCTGACCAGGGCATCATTCATATTTTATTTTGTTTTTTAAGATTTTTAAATTGTTATTCTATTACAGCTGTGCTAATTTTTCCCCTTGGCCCTGCTCATCCCAGCCGACCCCTCACTCTCACAGTCAATTGCCACACTGTTGCCCATGTCCATGGGTGATTCATACATGGTCTTTGACTAGCACCTTCCCCTTCTTTCCACCATTATCCCCCTCCCCTACCTCCTTTGGCCACTGTCAGCCTGTTCCATGTGTTCCATGCCTGTGGTTCTATTTTGTTCACTAGTTTATTTTGTTCATTAGATTCCTCTTGTAAGTGAGACCATATGATATTTGTCTTTTATCACCTAACTTATTTCACTTAACATAATATTCTCCAGTTCCATCCATGCTGTCACAAAAAGTAGGAGTTCCTTCTTTCTCTCTGCTGCATAGTATTCCATTGTGTAAATGTACCACAGTTTTTTGGCTATTGTAAATAGTGCTGTTATGAACATAGGGGTGCATAAGTTTTTTTGAATTGGTGATTTGCAATTCTTAGGGTATATGCCCAGTATCAAAATTACTGGGTCAAATGGCAGTTCCATTTTTAATTTTTTGAAGAAATTCCATACTGTTTTCCACAGTGGCTACACCAGTTAGAATCCCCACCAACAGTGCACTAGGGCTTTTTCTGCACATCCTCACCAGCACTTGTTTGTTGATTTATTAATGATGGCCATTCTGAAAGGTGTGAGGTGATATCTCATTGTGGTTTTAATTTGTATCTCTCTGATGGCTAGTAATGCTGAGCATTATTTCATATGTCTGTGGGCCATCTGTATGTCCTCCTTGAAGAAGTGTCTATTCAGGTCTTTTACCCACTTATTAATTAGACTGTCTTCCTGGTATTGAGTCATATGAGTGCCTTATATATTTTGGAGATCAAACCCTTGTCTGATGTATCATTGGCAAATATGTTCTCCCATACAGCCGGTTCCCTTTTCATTTTGATGATGGTTTCTTTAGCCACGAAGGAGCTTCTTAATTTGATGTGGTCCCATCTGTTTATCTTTCCCTTTATTTCCCTTACCTCAGGAGATATATCATCAGAAGTATTGCTACATGAGATATCTGAAATTTTACTGCCCATGTTTTCCTCCAGGACTTTTATGGTGGTCAGTGGTCTAGTTTCCTTTTTTTGCATGTACCAGTTCAGTTCTTTCAACACCATTTATTGAAGAGGATATTTTTACTTCATTGTATGCTCCTTCCTCTTTTGTCAAATATTAATTGACCATAGAGGCACATAGATTTATTTCTGGGCTCTCTATTCTGTTCCACTGATCTATGTGTCTGTTCTCATGCCAGTACCATGCTGTTTGGTTATAGTGGCCTTGTAGTATAGTTTGATATCAGATATCATGATCCCTCCTACTTTGTTCTTCCTTCTCAAAATTGCTGAGGCTCTTTGGGAGTTCTTGTTTCTGTATAAATTTTTGAAGTATTTGTTCTAGATCTGTGAATTATGATATTAGTATTTTAACAGGAATTGCATTGAATCTATAGATTGTTTTGGGTAGTATGGACATTTTAATGATGTTAATTCTTCCAATCTATGAATATGGTATATGTTCCCATTTATTTGTACCTTCCTCAATTTCTTTCTTCAGTGCTCTATAGTTTTCTGAGTACAGGTCTTTTACCTTCTTGGTTAAATTTATTCCTAGCTACTTTACTTTTCTTTTGGATGTAGTAAATGGAATTTTTTTCTTAGTTTCTCTTTCTGATAGTTCATTGTTGGTATACAGAAATGCTATTATTTCTGAATATTGACTTTGTATCCTGTTACTTTGCCAAATTCACTTATTAGGTTGAGTAGTTTCTCGAAGAGATTATGCGATTTTCTATGTACACTATCATGTCATTGACAATGACAGTTTTACTTCCTCCTTACCAATTTGGATGCCTTTATTTATTTTTCTTGTCTGATTACTGTGGCTAGAACTTCCAGTACTGTGCTGAATAAGAATGGTGAAAATGGGCACCCTGGTCTTTTCCCTGATCTTAAGTGGAAGACTTTGAGTTTTTGCCCACTGAGTATCATGTTGGCTGTATTTTTCTTGTTTATGGCCTTTATTATGATGATTATGCTTGCTATATTCCCACTTTGCCAAGTGTTTTTATCATAAATGGGTGTGAGATTTTATCAAATGTGTTTTCAGCACCTATTAATAAGATCATGTGATTTTTGTCCTTCATTTTGTTTATGTGGTGTATTATGTTTATTGATCTGTAAATATTGTAGCATCCTTGCATCCCTGGGATGAATCCCACTTGATCATGGCATATGATCTTTTTAATGTATGCAGAATACAGATTGCCAATATTTTCTTGAGGATTTTAGCATCTATGCTCATCAGAGATATTAGCCTATAGTTTTCTTTCTTTTTATGTCTTTACCTGGTTTTGGAATTAGGATGATACTGGCCTTGTAAAAAGAGTTTGGGAGTCTTCTTACTTCTTTAATTTGTTGGAATAGATTGAGAGTAGGAGATAGTTCTCCTTTAAATGTTTGGTAAAATTACCTGTGAAGCCATCTGGTCCAGGGCCTTGGTGTGTGGGAGTTTTTTGATACCGCTTCAATTTCACTAGTTATTATCAGTCTAGTCAGGCTTTCTGCTTCTTCTTGTTTCAGTTTTGGAAACATTTCATGTTTCTAGAAATTTGTCCATTTCACCCAGGTTGTCCAATTATTTGGCATATAGTTGCTCATAATTATTTCTTACAACCCTTTGTATTTCTGTGGTATCAGTTTTAAGTTCTCATCTATCATTTCTGATTTTATTTATCTGGGTCCTTTCTATTTTTTTTCAAGATGAGTCTGGTTAAAGGTTCATCAGCTTTGTTTGTCTTTTTAATAACCAGCTCCTGGATTTATTGATCCTTTGAATTGTTCTTTTAGTCTCTGTGTCATTTAGTTCTGCTCTAACTTGATTATTTTCTTCCTTCTGCTCACTCTTGGCTTTGTTTTTTGTTGTTCCTCAGGTTCCTTTAGATGTAGGGTTAGGTTGTTTATATGAGATTCTTTTATATTATTTATTAGACCTGAATTGCTATGAAGTTTCATCTCAGGACTGCCTTTGCTATGTCCCTAGGATTTGGGTAATTGTGTGTTTATTTTCATTTGTTTCCAGTTACATCTTGATTTCTTCCTTGAGCTCACTGTTAAACCATTCATTATTTAATAATATGTTATTAAGTCTTCTTGTATTTGAATGTTTTTAAGTTTTTTCTTTGATGTTGGTTTCTAGTTTCAAGCCATTGTGATCAAGCACATTCTAGATATGATGTCAATTTTTTTTATTTGTTGAAGTTTGTTTTGTGTCCTACCATGTTGTCTATCTTTAAAAATGTTCCATGTGTGCAAAAAGAATGTATATTTTGCTTCTTTGTGGTGAAAGGTTCTGTATATATCAATTAAGTCCATTTGATCTAGAGTATCATTCAATGACACAATGTACTTGTTGATTCTTTGTTTGGAACATCTATCCATTGTTGACAGTGGGTGTTAAAATCTCCTATGATGATTGTGTTACTGGTGCTTTCTTTCTTGAAGTCCTTTCTTGAAGTCCTTTCTTGAAGATTTTCCTTATATATTTAAGTGCTCCTATATTGGGTGCACGTATATTTAAAAGGGTTATATCCCCTTGATGGACTGCTCACTTAAGTATTATATAGTGACCTTCTTTGTCTCTTGTTATAGCTTTTCTTTTGAAGTCTATTTTATCTGATATAAGTATTGCTACCCCTGCTTTTTTTAAGTCCATTTCCTTGGAATTTTTTTCCATCCCTCCACTTTCAGCCTGTGTAGATCTTTTGTTCTGTGATGAGTCTCTTGTAGACAACATACATGCAGGTCATGTTTTCTTACCCATTCAGCTACCCTATGCCTTTTTATTGGAACATTTACTCCATTTACATTTAGGGTTATTATTGATAGTTACTTATTCATTGCTATTTAGTCTGCACCTGTGTTCCTCTCCTCCCCCCTTCTCCTTCTTATAGCAGCCCCTTTAGCATCTCTTGCAGTGCTGGCTTGGTGGAGATGTGCTCTTTTAGCCTTCTTTTGTCTGAGAAGCTCTTTATTTTGTTTTCCATTTTATGTGAGAGACTAAATGGATAGAGTAGTCTTGGTTGTAGGTCCTTGCTTCTCATTACTTGGATTATTTATTGCCAGTCTTTTTGGGCTTGTAGTGTTTCTGTTGAGAAATCAGCTGATAACCTTATTAGGGCTCCCTTGTATGTTGCTAGCTATTTCTCCCTTCCTGCCTATAAGATTCTCTCTTTGTCTTAAAATTTTCCCATTTTAATTATTATGTATCTTTTTGATATCCTTATGATGCAAATGTTGTTACATTTCATGTTGTCCTGATGCTCCCTTAAAATATTTTCATTCTTTTTGAGTCTGTTTTCATTTTGTTGCTCTGACTGGGTATTTTTTTCTACGTTGTCTTCCAGCTCTCTGATTCAGTTATCTGCTTCACCTATCTTGCTTTTGATTCTTCCTAGTGTATTCTTCATTTCAGATATTGTATTCTTCATTTCCTCCTGGTTCCTACTCATAGTTTCTGTATGCATTTTCATTTTACTGTAGTTCCTACTAAGTTCCTTGTAGCTCCCACAAATTTCCTTATAGTTCTCACTGAGCTCCTTGAGTATCCTTATAACCATTATTTTGAATTCTATGACTAATATATTGCCTGCCTCAATTTCATTTGGGTTTTCTTCTGGGGATTCCTTCTTTCCTTTTGATTGGGGGCTCTTTCTTTGTCTTTCCAGTTTAGGTGACTCTTTTTATTTGATTCTGTGTCTGACATTATTCTGCTTTGACTTCCTGTCTCCATGGTGTGGACTTCAGTGGTAGGAGTTCTGTGAGATTCAGTTGTGCAGTCTCTTTGATCTGATCTAGATGCTCTAGGGATGCCCTTTATTCAGTTTATGTGGGCTCTGTTGTTGTACTTTGGCTTTATTATTGATGGCTCACTTGTTGGTGGATTCTCCCTTCCAGTTAGCTAACTCAGAGTCACAACCACCACCACATCTTTTGTGCTTTTTTGTACAGGTAGGTTCTGGTTAACAAAACAATACTACTCAGAAAGCCAAACCCACACCATCAAAAATATCCCCCCTACCACATCAGCAATATCAACAGCAAGTGAGCAAAGATTAATAAAGGTGGAAAGAGATTAATAATATTATAAGATAAGAAAAAAGAATATGAGATATCTAAAGAGGAAAAAACTCATTTTGAGATGGAAGAAGGAGGAGAAATATTAAGAATATGAAACAGAAACAAGGCAAAGGAAGGGAAAAAATAAAAGTTAAAAATAAGTAAAAAAGGGGAAAGTGATGGCAAAATGGAGTAAGATAAAGAAAGAGTATAATCTGAGATTTGAACTAAAATTTTAAAATATAGTAAACCAACAGGAACAAAATTGAAGGAAAACCATAACGGGGTCAATCACAACAGCAGATGAGCAAAAATTAATAAAGGTGGAAAGAGAATAAGAATATGATAAAAAAGAGAAAAGAGAGTATGAGATGCCTACAGTAAAGAAAAAGTGATTTTGAGAGGATAGAGTGGGGAGAAATAATAAGAGTAAGGAATAGAATCCAGGGTAATAAAGAGAAAAAACAAAATCCCAAATTCAAATAAGCAAGGGCTGAAAGAAGGCAAAATGGAGTAAGACAGGAGGAGAGTAATCTATGGCATTTGAAATTTTAAAAAATAGTCAGTAAATTGGAATACAATGGAAGAAAAACAGCAATAACTATAATATCCACGTAAAACAAGCCACAATTAATAAAGGTGGAAAGAAAATAAGAATATTATAAGAAAGGGTAAAAGACTATGAGCTGACAAAAGGCAGGAGGGATGATTCTGAGAGGACAGAAGGATGAGAAATAGTAACAGTAAGGAGTAGGAACAAAGCACAGAGAGGGGAAAATAAAATTTATAATGAAAATAAGAAAGGGCAGGAAGAAGGCAAACTAGAGTGAGACAAGGGTACTATGTGAGATTTGAAATAAAAATAAAATAATATATATAAATATAAATAAAAAATGAAAATAAAAGACAGAAATAGTGAACTAGTTGCAATACACTTGAAGAAAATGAAGAAATGTTAAAGGGCTATGAGAGAGAAAAAATATAGTGCAAATTCTGAAGAAGAATGAAGTGAAATTTGTCTCAGCAGAGTTTGGTGTTTGCCTTCTGTCTTCTCCTTCTGGACCCACATCTGGCTTTTTATCAGCTCCAGATCTAGGGGTGGGTCATCCAACTTCTAACAGCACCTCATGTACCACTTTCGCCTGCCTCTAGAGGGGTATTCTATTGTGATTGGGAGGGTGGGACTCCTGAGAACCCCCTGGGAGGTGCTGTTCAGCCTTCTGGGAAAATTTTGGTTGTGTTTCCCTGTCCCTACACCACCCATCTTGGTCTGTCCCAGCTTATTTCCAATAAAGTACAGCTTCTGGTGAACTAGCTGTCCATTTCAGGGGAGGGGTCAATCTGTGCAAGAGGGTCAGCTCTTTCCTGCTTGATGCTCTTTGCAGCTCTGTGTGAGAGCCCAGGCTGGGCGGGTCTTGATTACCTCTTGCTGCACTGATTTCCGATCTCCCTGCCCTGATAGCCTTAGTAGAATAAGGCCGGAAAAACACATTGTATTTTGTTTCCCTGAGAGAAGTTCAAAATGGGTCCTTTCGGAGATTCTCTTGCTACCTTTCTCCTGTGGGTATGTGCCCTGCAGGGGGTTCTTGAACCTGTCATGCCTGTTCTGCCAATCCTGCAGGAAGTAGTGGCTGGGTAGTCCTTCCCTTCCCATAGGTTTGACTTCTGCTGGGGACGGGATTCTGCCTAGCTGTAAATAATCTCAGGCAGTCAACTGTTGCCCATCTAATTTTAGCCCACCACCCTTGTAGTAGACATAGTCCCGACTCTCCATTTTGCATAGCCCCTGGCTTGCTAGCCGCTCCGTGCTGTGGCCAGAAATCAATTTGTTCTTCAATTTTCTGATCTCCCTGCCCAGATGTATTCAGTGGGAGTAAACTGCACTTTCAATCTTGTCCCTTTGTTGGCAAGGCAGCTGTGCATGGGGCCGCTGCACAACACACTTCAGTTCCTTTTCGAAAAGTCTTCCTGTGGCACACCCACTACAGCACCAAATCACTGTCAGGCTTTCCACCCACGCCACCTCTTCAAACAACCACAAGTCTCTCATGGGCATGGCTGACCACAGCCTGCCTTTGCCCAACCCAGGTGTAGATAGAGTCTCTCTCTCTCTCTCTCTCTCTCTCTCTCTCTCTCTCTCACTCTCCTGGTTGGCATTTGGTGCTGCAGCTATGGATGATGAGCTGCTCGCTGTGCGTGTGGCCTGGGTCTCCCCAACCCCACACATCCTCCCAAGTCACTCCGGGCCTAGGTCTGTGGGCTCCCCACTCAGGACTGGGGCCTCCTTCCCTGGGAGAGGAGGGAGCCACAAAGCTGCAATTCCTGATCAATCTTTCTGCATCTACAGGCACTACACATGGTGTGTTTCCCCTTCAACTTATAAAATCATCTTACCACCCATTGTGAAGCATTTTCTGTAACCCTTGGCTCTGAAGTGCATATCAGCTAAGATCCCATTGATTGTTTAGATTATTTGTCAGAAGATCAGCTGAGAATCCGAGTTGGGGTCTAGAGCAAGTGGACTCAGCTTCCACCTACTTGGCCGCCATCTTCTCTTCTATTGTTAATATTTTAAAAACAGCTTTATTGAAATATAATTCACCTGTGATGCATTTCACCACTTTAAATTGTACAACTCAATGGCTTTTGGAATATTCACAGAGTTGTGCAATGACACTATTATTAAATTTTAGAATATTTTCATCACCTAAAAAGAAACCCCATAACTACTAATATTAACTTCTCATTTCTTCCACCCCCAGCCCTTGCAACCATAATATACTTTCTATTTTTAATGGATCTGCCTATTCTGGACATTTTATATAATGGAATCATATGATAAGTGACCCTTTGTTACTTATTTTTTCCCTTATCATAATAATTTCGAGGTTTATCCATGAAGTATCATGGATCAAAGCTTCATTCTTTTTTATGATTGAATAAAATATTCATTGACTAATATACCACCTTCTGCTTGTCCATTCATCCATTGATGAGCATTTGATTTTATTTTTTGGCTATTATTAATGTTGCTACTATGAACATCATGTACATGACATGTTTTTAATTCTCTTGGGTTTATTCCTAGGAGCAAAAATGCTGGATCATATGTTTACTTTATGTTTAATGTTTTCAGAAGCTGCCAGGCTGTTGCATTATTTCATATTCTGATCAACAATATATGAGGATTCCAACTTTACCACATTTTGCCAAAACTTATTATGATCCATCATTTAGACTATAGACATCCGAATGGGCTTTACATGGTATTTCATTGTGGGTTTGGTGTGCGTTTCCCTAATGTCTAATGGTGTTGAACATCATTTTATGTACTTGTTGTTCATTTATGTGTTTTCTTAGGAGAAATGTTTATTTATATCCTTTGCCCATTTTTTAATTGGATTGTCTTCTATATTCTGGATACAAGTCCCTTATCAGATATAGGATTTGCAAATCCTGTTCTGTGGATTGTGGAAAGCTTTCAATCTTGCACCATTAAGCCTGATATTATCTGTAGGTTTTTTGTAGATGTCCTTTATCAGGTTGAGGAAGTTCTTTTCTATTCCGTGTGTGTGTATGTGTATTGTGAAAAAGTGTTGAAATTTTGCAAATGAGTTGACTGTATCTGTTGAAATGATTATGTTGTTTTTGTCCTTTATTCTATAATATACATTATATTAATTGAGTTTGGTATGTTGAACCAGCTTACATTCCTGGGATAAATACCACTTGGTCATGTATAACTTTTTCTTCCCCACATTTTTATGTTTTAAAATTTTTACTTAATGCATACTCTTTTCATACAGATTCAGTTTGCTACTATTTTCTTGAGGATTTTTTAATATCTATTTTCATAGAGAGACTGGTCTGTAGTTTTCTCAGGATGTTTGTCTGGTTTAGCTACCAGGATAATACTGGACTCATAGGATAAGTTAGAAAGTGTGCCTCCTCTCTACTTGTTGGAAGTTTGTGAAGAATTAGTGTTAATTCTTTTTTAAACATTTGGTAGAATTGATCAGTGAAGCCATCTGGGCATGCGATTTTCCAAGTGGGAAGAGAAAGTACCTTGTCCTTATGGAACATATATTCTCTCATAAGAAAGGTAGACAAGAAGTAAAAAAATAAAAGTCATATCATACATAATATAATGTCAGGAAGGCATTATATTGAGTACAGCTTAATAAATGACAGTTTATCAATGCCATTGGGCATTATATTCTATTCATAAGTTAATATATTATAATCATAAATTAATATAACATTCTGATAGGATGACTATTTGGTTAAACAGTTTCTTACAATGAATTTTCCTTCATACATCAAAATCATATAACTGAAAAATAATTTCTATATGTATTTTATCTTTAAAATTGTGTTGTTCTCACAAAGATATTAATTGGTAAGTTAAAACAATTAATTGGGGGAAGTACAAATTAGATCAAAGAAGATACCTTCTTACGTGGTTAGTTGTTTTGGTGGCACTTAAATAGTTGTCGGCGGTCCAAATTCAAGTTAACAAAGATGGTCCTACATAGATATAACCAGACTGAATGGAAGGTTATCTACTTGCTAGATTGTACATACTGTACAGCTCTAGGCAAGTCATTTGCATTGTTCATATTGTGTCATCATGGACTATGATTCAGAGCTCACCTCAGGACCTTGGACAGCACCTGGTTAAACTCATGCTAGCACATGCAAAAATATTAACTTTAATTACTAAATTATGTTAAATATTTTCTGCACATGACATTATCTATGATGACACTGTAAGATAGATAATATTTTCTTCTCTTTATAGATGAAGAAATTGAGGCTCTGAGACATAAAGTCACATAACTGCAGTGGAATTTGAACACAGGAAATTTGAATCCAAGCTTATGTTTTACCACTGTATTATCCTACTAACCTTATAAGTAACAGATTACATAGGTAAAAATTACTTACCTTGTCAGTTTCATATAGCTAAACTCACCTTCCTCAAGTTACACTCATTAATGAAGAAATTTGCATATATAATTTACAAAAATTAAGTTTGTGTCTATAAACCTATTAACCAGTAAACTGAGAGAATTCAAGGGGTAGGGAAGGTGCAACAAGTAAAACAGCCATTTCTATTTAAACCACTTCTTCCTAAACACCCATATAGCCTTATCCTTGTACCCATCCTCAAAGGCAGAATACTCGTAGGCTTCCTGAGAAGACATGATATGCTAAAGCTTGAGATGAATTAGGATAGTGGTGAAAGTAATGGACAGAGCTCAAATGCATTAGCAATTCCTAGACCTGTAGACAATCTATGTGAACTTAATGATACCCTAACTATATTCAACTATGACAGCATGAAATCATCAGCTTTTCTCCATTTAAACATAATGAAAAGATTCAAAATACTATACTTAATTATCTGTTGCATCTAAAAAGATGGAGTAAAATCACTCCAGCTATATGTTTCTGGAACACACACACGTGCACACACACACACATGCTACCCAAAAAGTATCCATCCACATGCTATGAAAAATAGAGATATTTATTGAAGAAGATAAAGAGACAAGAAACATTGTACATAGGATAATGACACCTCAATCCCCTTAAAATAGGCACCTTGGGAGCTCACACAGTTCTTTCAGCATCTATTCCACTGTTCAAAACCCTCTGCAAAATCCTTCATTGGAATTGCCATCTGCTGCCCTGTTGTATTTTCCTGAATCTCATCCATAGTCTGAAATTGCTTCCCTTTCAAAGGTGATTTTAATTTTGGGAAAAGCCAGATCAGTCCTCAGATCAGCTTCTAGTTCTCACACTGTCAGTTGCTGATCTTCATTGATTGCAGCCTGTACATAATCAACATTCTCAGGTGTCCTGTTTATTGCAGGCCTTCCAGAATGTGGATCACTTTCAACAGAATCTGAACTATCTTTGAAGCATTTGTGCCACATTTTATTTGCACTGCATGCATTGCACTGATCCTCAAAGCCTTCTGAATCATCTGAAGTTTCCACAAAGTAATGTTCAACCTTAATGCAAAGTTTGATGCAGATTCATTGTTGTACCTGCTCACTTTTGAATGTGATGGCCACACAGTACACATGCTCACTCAATGGCATTTACTCTCCCTGCTCACTAATACAGTGAAGTCGTCACTGTTCACACATGTGCATTCCAGTCCACTTGCCTTGGCTGCCAAGTTACATAGGTGTTACATATATTAATAATGGCAGGACTTTTTCCAGACTTTTTCTCATCACTAAGAATGAATCTTATTTTCACTATCAACATATACATATATTCATATTTATATATCTATAGATATATATATCTGTATCTTTATATAGATATATAAAATATCTATAAAATATAGGTATATAGGATAAATAAAATATAGGTATATATCTACATATCTATAGATAGGTATATATATAAAAGTGATTCACTGGCAGCCTTCTTTGTCCCTTTGATTTTCTTAGAAAACAAAGATGAGGTGGCTAGTGTATTTCTAGAACAATTAGTAACAGTCTTGCTGAAGCCCTGCTTATCTGTTTTTGCTCTTTACTTTTAACAAACTCAAAGTTTTTATAACAACAGAAGGGAGGTGCTTTTCCCAAAATATTGAAAAACAACAGTACAAATCCACCTTCAGATACTATTATTATTGAGTTTGTATTAGCAAGTGAATACAAACTCAAACATGAGGACTGAAACAAATTGAACAACCTGATGTCAGGCTACTTCTTGGGATTCTTATGCTGAGAGGCTTGATTCCATCTAGAGCACAGCAAATACTGTTTTCATATGTGTATTGTGCTTCCATTGCCTGTGTAATTCACATTTACCACAAGAGAGGCCCTTGGTCCTCTGGCTGCACTATGACAAACACATCGGGTGAACTTGTGGGAGCATGTTGACAAGCAGCATCAGTCACTGTCTAGAGATTCATGTTCTACACACAGGATCCACAGTCTGGGGCACACAGATTATTTTACTTCTAGGCTGCAGCATCTGTCTCTACTCAGAAATCTTAAAGATTTCTTAGGTAATGTTGCAGGGTCATCTTCTAAGAGGCATAATCAATGGCCCTTCAACCTCTTTTGACTAAAGCAAAATTGACATGAAAGTACTAGCCAATGGCATTGGCTTTTACTAATAGATCTAGCAAAGGGAATAAAACATGTAAGCTCACAACATTTGAAGAGTAAATTAGGCATGCCAATAACTACTATGCTCACAGATTTGAAGATATGAAAGGTAAATTCTAAACACAATAGGACTGCCTTACTAAAAATAACTGACTACTGATTTAAAAGATGGTCTGAGAGCCGCATTTAGCTACAGTGACAGAGGCCATGTTTACCAAATACCCATGTGCTCTCTCTATAGTAGTGCCTTTAAAAACAATTCTGGGTATAACAGTAGTTGGGTATTTTTTCTTAAAGATAAGCCTACACCTGCATGCTGTATTTCCCAATCCCCCTGCAGTTCAGTTGGGGCCATATGACTAAAGGGACCAGTGGGCTCAGAATGTGTCCCTTCCAGGCTGAGGCATGTAGGAGCTGGTATGTTTTCTCTACCACTCTCTTTCCCAGAGGAGGCAAACTTGGAAAGTGTGCACAGATGTCAGAGGAGATGGAGGACTGGTTGGTCAACATTGGACTGTGATGAAAGTGAGAAACAAACTTTTACGTGTTAAACCCTTGAGATTTCAAGGCTGTCTATTGCAATTAACTAGTCTGAATAATACAGCCACAAATATCAGATGACACTGAGATTTCACACCACTAAGAATGAATCTTATTTTCACTATCAACTTGGGCATAAATCTACAAAAGAGTTTTTCTCTTACCAAAGGTGTAAGTTCTGTAACCATTCTAGTTTTATGCTATTGCCTTTAAAAAGTATGCTGATCACAAGGTTCTCTGGGCACTTTTTTCTAAAGATCAGCCTACACCTTAATTATGTTGAGAGGTGTTCAAAATAAAGATCTCTACCTAGTTATTGTTGTTTTAGTCTTATTAGCAGGCTGGAAGAACGTCTATCCCAGTACCTTGGACTACCTGTCCAGTGGCTTCTAAACCGTGGTAAGATCCTTCCCCTGCAAGAGCTTTAATGTCAAGACTTCCTTGATTCATCTTTTCAGGTTGGGCACATCATCTTAACTGCCTGGACTGAAACTCAGTATGGACTGGGTGGCCAGGAGAGAAGGGCAGATGTCAAGCTTTTAACAAGCTGCTGTCATGAGCTATCTTCTCATGAAGAATGACTTTTATGGAGAAATCTCATTGTTATTACAGAAGACAGCTGTCACATTATGTTAGCCACAATAGGTGAAGCACAATGAAGCAATTGTTTGCAAGAAATCCTTAGCCATAAGCTGCATTTGGTGACTCAGAATTAATTACAGTATTGTAAGGGTTGTAAAAGACCGTGATGTATGTAAGAATGCTGCCTGTAACTCATCAAAGGCAATCATCTGTGCTATGTGACTAAGAAGTTTTAATCAGAAGTATGTATATGTCAACTTCCTATATGTATACTAGATGAAGAGACCTCTATTTTTTTTAGACTAAGAGCTATGTAACAAGTGAACTCTTCTTGGTTCGCTTCAATGTCAGATATTTGACATCGTCTACCCAGAAGCAACCATCATTGTAATTTAGAATGCATCCTTCCACTCAGTATTTTCACATATTAATTGTCAGTCCATGTTCATCTTCTATAAATTGCCTCATGAGATCATTTGTCCAGTTTGTATTAGGTCACTTTTTTCTTACAGATTTGTAGGAACTTCTTATATGCAGAATTTCAAAATTTTATCTTAACATATGAGTGCCTTCCGCAGTCTCTTGTTTTTGTTTATTCTATCCTTTTTGTGGCATAGAAGATTTTAATTATGTGGACAAATTTATCAGACTTCTACTTAATGGGTTGTACTTTATGTGTCTTCTTTTTTTTTAAATCACCTCTTTCTCCTGCAAAGTCACAAAGATATTCTCCTACATAGAAATCTCCACTTCAAATATGTCCAAAAATGTTTTCCCATTATTCACTGACTTTTTGTATGCCCTGTTATGTCCATAATGGCAGCCTATTGCTGCATTAGAGTAGATCAAAGGGCATCCCTGCCTCTGGGCATTTGAAGGCACAGTAATGAATAAGGAATCAGAAATTTTACCAGGCTTATGGGACTATATAGGACTAAGTATTTCTCCTTCCATAGGTTTCCATCTTTGTGGAGGGGCATCTATTGCGCAATACTCCTGGACTCTCTCACCCCTTCTTCACCCCCAGGAAAGGAGGAATTTCTTATCTGTTGAGTGACTTTAGGAACAAGGACTGTGACTATGTAGCTTAGTTCTTCCTCCCCCCTTTTCTACTTGGGATTTGTTTGGTTGCAGAGAAAATGTGCCACAAGGTAAACTTAGTGGTAAAGGTTCTGCCATTGCAGGGGGAAGTCACAGTTCTCCAGTGCTACCTGTGATGGGTGGATAAGTTGGTCAAATTCTAAGATTCAGTATTAAGAAATTCTCTCTCATCACACACCTAAGTTATTGTACATCCTCGATTCAACAGTAATCAGCAATAGACCTAATACTTTTATTTTCATTGTCTGACTCTTTTATCTTCTGGTTCAGAATTTGCTGTGGGGGGAGAGACACATCAACCCAGACCAGAAACCAGCCATTAGAACTAGGGGAATTTGTCTAGAAGACAGTGTGTAAAGTCCCAGATGGGCCATAAAGTATTCAGATTCCCTATATTAATTGAGTGAAACCAACTCAAGTTGGGAATGAGAGGGGTGGGCTGGGGAATAGAGTTTCACATGAAGATACAGTGCTGGTTCATTGCTTAGAGAAAAAAGCTGCTGGACCTTAGGAAAAAATGAGAACCAGGAACTGTGAGCCCAGCTGGAGCCTCTCTACTTCCTGTCTTGACATCCCTGTGTACTAGCTTCATTCTTCTCTTCTTCTGCAGACCACATGGGTTTTATGTGTATGTGAGGGGGTGTCCACACTGATCCCATCGATTGTAGTCATGAGAAGAATCATATAGAATGATGTATATTCTGTATCAATAAGTAAATAATGTAGGTTATCAGCTAACAGTTAGGAATGGGAAACAGCTCTATGAGGTTTGGGGTTTCAGAAGAGAGGGTAAAATAGTTGGATGAGAGAGAGGAACTGGAAATTTAGGTATCATAGCATTGGTAGTGTGTACTGAGGGCACCTGTGAGATTTGTGCCTGGAGACCAGCCATCCTAGCTGCAATTGCTTACCCAGTCATGGACAGCTGCTGAGGTTCAGACGTGGCACAGGCAGAGCATTGGGTTTCACGTGCATTGATTTTTACAATCAGGTGAATAAGTCAGAGGAGGAGAAGATGTTGATGGCATTTTGTCTGATTAAGCTACCTCTGTTCTCCTTTGATTTCTACTTAAATACATTCTTGTAGGAGTCCCCTGGGTTGCTGGTCTAATTTGGACCAATTGCTTTCCAGACCTGCTGCAGAATTCTTCTACTGGGATTTTTCTTTAGTGTGCTCCTGTGATAGTGCCACAATTCTTGCATCTTACCACTCCTGTTGTGCTACTTTTTACTTTATTTTGTCAGAATATTCATTAGAAGGGACATTTTACATGTACATTTTCTGAGACTTTGTATATCTAAAATTATTTTTATATTACCACTGCTGTTGATTGATAATTTGGTTGGGTATAGAATTCTAGCTTGAAAATTATTTTCCTCAGAATTTTGAAGGCATTGCTACATGTCAGTCTGATTCTTGCTTTCTTATGTGTGACTTCTTTTTCTTCTATGGAAGTATATAGGTTCTTTTCTGTATCCTCAGAGTTCTGAAATTTCACAATTATATGTCTACTCATGAGTCTTTTTTCATTCACTCTCCTCAGCATTTGGTTAATAAATTCAATCTTAATTTAAAATAATCTACTTCGGACTAACATTAACTTAGTTTTAATATTATATAAAAATTTTCCCTATCATATATCCCATCCTACCTCCCTTCTTGGATTATTTTTGTCATATGAATTACATCTTTACATGTTGTGAGCCCAGCATCATAGTTTCATAACCATAGATTTGATGCAGTTATCTTATTTTTTTAAAGTTTTTCTTTTTTAAAATTAATTAATTAGTTTTTATTATTGTTCAAGTACAGTTTTCTCTACTTTCCCTCTACCACTCCCCACTGTCCCACCCATCCCCTTTGGCTTTGTCTATGTGTTGTTTATACATGTTTGATGGTGACCTTTCCCCTTTTTCTCCATAATGCCCTCCCTCTTCTCTTCTGGTTACTGTTAGTTTGTTCTTTATATCAATGTCTTTGGTTATATTTTGCTTGCTTATTTGTTTTCTTGATTAGGTTTCACTTGTAGGTGAAATCATTTGGTATTTGTCTTTCACTGTCTGACTTATTTCACTTAGCATAATGCTCTCCAGTTCCATCCATGCTGGGTTGTGAAGGGTAGTAGCCTTTGCTTTCTGCTGCTTAGTATTCCATTGTGTAAATGTACCACAGTATTTTGATCCACTCATTTACTGTTGGGTACTTAGGTTTATTCCAATACTTGGTTATTGTAAATTGTGCTGCTATGAACATTGGGGTGCATAGGTTCTTTTGAATTGATGTTTCAGGATTCTGAGGGTATAATCTCAGCAGTGGAATTGCTGGGTCAAAAGGCAGTTTCATTTTTAGTTTTCTGAGGTAATTTCATATTGTTTTCCAAAGTGGCTGCACCAGTCTGCATTCCCAACAGTGCACTCAGGTTCCCTTTTCTCCACATCCTCGCTAGCACTTGTTGTTTGTTGATTTGTTTATGATGGTCATACCGACTGGTGTGAAGTGGTATCTCATTGTGGTTTTAATTTGCATCTCCCTGATGGCTAGTGATGCTGAGCATCCTTTCATGTGCCTCTGGGTCCTGTGTATGTCCCCTTGGAGAGGTGCCTGTTCAGGTCCTTTGCCCATTTAAAAAAATTTTTTTTAATTTATTTTGAGAAAGAAGGGAAGGGAGGGAGAAAGAGAGGGAGAGAAACATCCATGTGAGAGAGAAACATTGATCAGTTGTCTTTCATATGCATCCCGACTGGGGACTGAACCCACAAACCGGATATGAGCCCTGACCAGGAATTAAACTGGTTACATTTTGCTTCATGGGATGACACCCAACTAACTCAGATAGGTCCAGCTGGTCAGAGCTGCAGTTATTTTTTAAAATGGTAGATAAAAGAATTGTGAAAAAGGTAATTTCATTCTAAAGATTCATATCTCTTTAGCTCTGAGAAATTTTCTTCTGTTATTTCTTTGATAATATATTTTTTCCTTCTGTTTTCTTTTTATGAAAGTCACGCTGGTAAGATTTGCTGTCTCTGTATATTTACCCTGTTATCTCATCTCTTCCATTATTTCATCGATAATGTTTTTACTTTCTAAGAGCTCTTTCTTGTTCTCTGATTGTTTCTTTTCTATAGTACTGTGTTCTTAATTTATGGATATATTACATTTTCTTAATCTATTAATTTCAATAGTAATTCATACTCTTGTGACAAAACTCAATAGGTTAGAAAAAGTATAGTGACAAATAAACTCTCTCTCACCCAGCTCACAGCTCTAGAGACAACCTCATTATTAATTTCTTATGAATCATTCAGAGATATTTCATGAATTTTAAAAATATACATACACTTAAAAGTGTATTCTTGAATCTCTTTGAAAATATCATCTTAGCCTTGCTTTTTTCTATTGCTTTTTTCCCCCCAAGTTGCCTTGTAATTGTTGAGGATCAGATATTATTTCTACCTTGGACTTTCAATTTCAGGATTCTGGTTTTCTTCATATGATTTGCTATTCATTTGCTATGAACACAGACCAGATTACTCTTTCTAGGTACCAAATATGGGTTTTCTTCCATTGCAAATGTTAGTACATATTCTTGCTCATTTTTGTCTCTGAGTAGAAAAGCTGCCTAAGAGCTATGTTTATGTGTGATAACAGTGGTAGAGAGAGGATGGAGAGCATCAATGTGACGGATCTGTTTTAGAATAAATGGCTGAGGTTGGACTACATGCTGGTCAGATGAATGATCAGAGAGGCCAGAATCCACCCAGCAGCCTTCTCTCAGGCAGTTTGTTCTATGTCTTTACATAGACTTCCAATTAATGCCATGTTTTCCATCCCCCTTGTCACTCCCACATTCCTGCCAACCCCAAGCCCAGAGTCCCTATGGGGACTATTGTCCTTCTTCACATTTACACAGAGCTATTTAGGACTATAGCTCCCACTGATTTGTAGTAGTTATTAATATCTTCTACCAGATAAAATCTCTCATCTGCTAGTGGTCCCCTCCAGTACATTGTCCTTGGGAAAAGCTCTGGGAATTGGTAAATAATACAGTTCAAATACTCCATACTAGCCAGTGATAACATTTGTTTAGTAATGGAAAAGATGGCCCATGGCAGGGGCGGGTATTTCTCTACAGCAGGATATTTTTCAGTGAGAAGAGACTGTCGACCTGTTCTCCTGTGTTTGAAGGCACATCGTGTGTGGAACCCTAGAGCAGATGAGGGAGAATAAATACTATTTTTATTCATTTGTCCCTATAGTTTTTTCCACTCCCCATCTGGAAGATTGATATTTTCCTGAGACATCTGGCAGCCCTGCCTATTCCAGGGTTTCTCATTATTTGAAACAACAAGGAAAATGCACTGCCGTTATTATTTCTTCCTTAACAAATGCAGCATCCTGCAACGGTTGCAGCACTTTAGATATTACCACAGCTTCATCACCCTGGGACTAGTTCCCATTTCCTGTTTTGAGATACATAGTTCTCTTCTGTTAGTTAGGAACCTCACTCATCTAGGCTTCTAGCAGCACTATAAAATTAGAAGAAAAAACTTCAGAAGTTGCAAAAGCGATGATTAACAGCAGTGCTGTGGCCTTATTAAGTTAAGGGTCTCATGCTGTTTGCCCATTCGCACATGCTTATTGATTTAATGTTTTGTAAATTTAGCTTTCCTCTGTCTCAGCTGATGTGTGGGTGCATATAACAAGCAGACTGATATTTATGCCATAAGTGCGAAATAATGTGATAATTTATGAGTGGTGAAACCCAAAGTTAAACAGGTTTTCCCTCAGGAAAGGAAAAAACACAGGCAGCACAATTCAGACAACTCTCTGCGTAGGCTCGTTCATTTTAAGAATGTATTCACTTTCCAGGGGGGTGGTTGGAAGGAGAATTATGCAACTCAGCCTGCCCACGTTTTCCTTCAGAAGTGTCTCTGAGAGAAATGTGCCTGAGTGATGAATTGCTTTTTTGTTTTTTCTCTGTTATCTGTGCAGAAGCTGGGCCTGCACTAATGAGGACACCCTGGCTCTTCAGTGGCCACTTTGGGGATGTCTGAGGGTGGTTACTAAGTGTCTGGCCTCTGGGGATTCCATGTTGAGGGAATAATTAGCAAAACAGGCCTGACGCATTGTCTGATATGAGCACTCCTTTTCATGTATGCTTGTGTTTAACAAAAGAACTTTATTTTTTTCTTTTATTTTAAACTAGGGAAATGGATTTGGTTACAAAGGGGCAAAAGAAGTTCTTCCATTGAAGAAAGGGGCACGTATCAGTTTGGAAAGGAGAGGTTAGAGATTTGCTTGAAGGTCCTCTTAGAAAGACACCGAAACACACATACACACATGCTTGCACACATATTCATCTTCACATATACGTATTTAACGATGAGAAAGGTGAGGAATGTTGAAAACAAAAAAAAGGAGGAGCTGCCAGGCAGCCTCCACAAACTTGCTCTCTTTTGGTTTGGAGATGTCTGTCACAGCCCAAGGGCATCTGAGCCAGAAAGCTGATCTAAAGTACGATACTTCGCGTCAATAGTTTCTTACTCCCACAACAGCATAGATACCTCAGTGACCATGGGCTTCATTCAGTGCAAGGCAGAACATGACTTGGCTTTGTTTTGCCACTGGCCATCATGGAAGAGGGAAAAGACTGAAGTCAGGATGCAGATTCAAAGACTGAAGCTGGAAAAGGGGAGGGGCACAAGGGGAGGCAAGTAGATCACTGGTCTGTAGTAATTCTGGAGAACAGTCAGGCACAGGTTATTTTCTTGATGAATGCCCAGGACTGTTCCTTCACTCTTAATTCTCAGTTCAAGCCGACAGTGATTCCCAAGCACAAGTCTCTTAAATAACCTGGGGTTCTCCATCAGTCATATTAAATTTCAATCTATTTAAGAAAGCGATGATCTCAAATCTCTCTAAGATAAACTCTATTCTATCCTGGAGTCCATATGAAGCTGCTGTGTGACAATCCCTTAAGATTCTAAGGAGCCCCACTGTTTAACAGTCTGTGAGGTACACCTATGAGTTTTAGGACTTTTGTCTGTTGAAAAGAGTCTATGAGTGGCATCTTAAATCATTCTGAGGTTTAAAAAAGAATCTTACAAGCCCAACCTGGATTTGATATTTGCCTGGAAGCCCACCGTTTCTCCCTTCCTTCCTTCCTTCCTTCCTTCCTTCCTTCCTTCCTTCCTTCCTTCCTTCCTTCCTTCCTTCTAATTCATGCTGAGAACATAAAATTATTTTTCTCCCAAAAAACAACACAAAAGTAACAGGCTATAATAATTCAACTGTATACCTGACTCTCTTCATCAATTCTTTTTTTGTTATTCCTTTCTCTATATTTCTTACCATCCTCAAACTACACTTAGGTTTTAATGTCATAAGAAATGAGGCAAAAGTAAAAAAATAAAAATAAAAAATAAGACAAGGCTAGTACTAGTAATAATCACTAATTACTTAGCACTTGCTATGTAAAAAGTCCTGTTTTTTGTATTGTACTGGCTCATTTAATCAGGATAAGAACCTAATGAGATTTAAAAAATCCCATTTTACAGGTTTAGAAACTAAAAGGCAGAGTGTTTAAGTAACTTATTCAAGATCACACAGCTAGTAAAAGGCAAGGCCAGAATTTAACCCAAGCAAGTTAACCACTACACTATACTGCCTGAAACATTGTATTAACCAGAGAAACTAATTTTTTATTTTTAGCTTGGAAGCCATTAATTTCAGAAAGTTTGCCATCTTAAGAGATTAAGAAAATACATACTTTTATTTTCAAATCTAAAAAGTTCTGGATCTTTTTTATTTCTTCAAATTTTGCTTTAAAATTGAACATTTGTTATATTAGTATTTTAATCCTGCGTAACAATTTATCACAAGCTTAGTAACTTAAAGTACCTCAAATTTATTATCTCACAGTTTCTGTGGATCAGGAGTCCAACATATTTTAGCTGGGTCCTCTGCTCAGGGCCTCACAGGGTAAAATTAAGGTGTCAACCAACTCTTCTCATCTTCAAGCTCAACTGGGGAAGATCTGCTTTCATGCTCCCTTGGTTAATGGCAGAATTCATGGCCTTGGACTGTTATCACTGAGATCTCCAATTCTTGTTGCTTTTAGCTCTTAATGGACACTGTCAAGTTCTGACCACATGGCCTTCCCGTGGACCTCTCGCACTTCAAATCTCTTCACAAAAAGGGACAAGTCCCTTTTAAGGGCTCACCTGATTAGGTCAAGCCCACCTAACATAATCTTCTTTTAATTAACTCACAGTTAACTGATTAGGAACACTAATTACACCTGTGAAATTCCAGTCACTGTATAATGTGGCCTAATCATGGGGCAGCACCAGAAGTGGGGCTCATGGGGCCATCTTAGAATTCTGCCTGCCACAGGGCTTTTTAGCTCATCTCTTTTCTCCCATTTTATTATAGGTAGCTAAAAACCTTAAGCAGAATCATCAATGCTCTTCCTGGAAACTTCCTTAGCTATATCATCAAATTTATTATCATATTTTCTATGTTTCATATTCTATTACTACATAACAAGGGCTTGCTGTTTTTCCAACTTTCAATTAATATTTTCCACTCTCTCCTTTAGGTCCTACTGACAGCTTCCTTGAGGGCCTTTTAGATTTCTGCAAGCCCTCTTCTCAAGGCTCTTTAGGTTTTCATTAACATTTTCCTGGTGTCCCTTCCAGCTTCCACCAACCATGGGGTGCCAAAGTCAGTCACATGTTTTGGGTTTTATTTATGGCAGCTGTACCCAAATCAAGCATTAGTACCAAAATCTGCATCAGTTATCTACAGGACTATAGCAAGCCACTCTAAAACTTAGTAACTTGAAACAGTAATTATTATTTTAGCTCACAAATCTGCCAGGAGAATTCCAGACATAGGTTTGTCTTCACTGAACCAATTAACACATGAGATGAGATGAGATTATGGTTAGATTAAAATTCCCTGGTCTGAGTTCCATTCTTTACCCATCAATAATTAGTTATTTGGACCAAACTCCCCACTGAGAACTAGAAAAGCTGGAAAACAAACACACACATACACACACACCACAGCAATGACGACATATGTGGAAAATATCTGAGGGAGTGGAAGGAAGCCCAAAAGTCAGTCTGGCATTTGGTGCCACTCTCTTTTCAAGAGAGACGGCATTCTTCCAAGCAGTAGCTGAGCTGAGCAGAACTTTTAGCAGACACAGATCTAGGAGCCAAAAATTGAAGTTCAAGAGTTGCCAAAGAAAAGAAACCTATTTCTAGAGGTGTGTTGGGACCCCAAAGGAATATACACTTAGAGTAGGAATAAACTGGAAATAGACCAACTCTGCCAGTCACTGACATTAAGCTTCAAATCATTTTAAATTCTTTTTATTTTTGGATATTTTATTGATTATGCTATTACAGTTGTCTCATTTTTTTCTCCCCTTTATCCCCTCCATGCTGCACCCCATCCCATCATCCCCACATCAACATTTTCCCACCACCACTTTCCCCAGCCCCAGCCCTCCCACCTCCCACCCTCAATCCTTCCCCCCATTTGGCTTTGTCTATGGGTCTTTTATGCATGTTCCTTGGTGACCCTTCCCCTCCTTTTCCCCTGTTATTGCCCTCCCTACTCTGCTCTGGTTACCATCAGTTTGTCTTTTATTTTAATGTTGTTGGTTATATTTGGCTTGCTTATTTATTTTCTTGATTATGTTCCACTTATAGGTGAGATCATATGGTATCTGTCTTTCACTACCTGGCTTATTTCACTTACCATAATGCTCTCCATTTCCATCCATGCTGCTGTGAAGGTTAGTAGCTTTCTTTCTGCTGTGTAATATTCCATTGTGTAAATGTACCATAGTTTTTTGATCCACTCATTTACTGTTGGGCACTTAGGTTGCTTCCAGTTCTTGGCTATTGTAAATTGTGCTGCTATGAATATTGGGGTGCATAGGTCCTTTTGAATTGGTGTTTCTGGAAATCATTTTAAATTCTTATTGTAAAGTGACAAGGAGGCCCTTGCTCAAGGTCAATTTCCAAAAGTAAAAGAAAAATTTCTCTGAAGAAAAGTGACATTACCCAGAGATTCAATTTCCTCTCCATTTTTTACATACAATGTCTGGTAAACAATGAAAAATGCCTGGATGCCTGAGAAGATGGAACTTAACTAAAAGCCAAGATAAGAAAACATGTGGTAAATGTTTATTATTCTGTCTGATGCAGTTACCATGAACTTCAAAATAATATCTCAAAAGAACTAAAAGAACAAAACAGAGGATTTCAGGAGACAAATAAAAAAGAAGAATAAAATGTATACCCTGGCTGGTAAATCTTAATATTAATAATAACTGATATTACAAATTTGATGATTAATACACTTGACCTAACTGCCATATGTAGAACAATGCACCCAACAAGTATAGAATCATTTATCAAAATTTAATAATGCTGGTTCATCAGCTACTCTAATAAATTTTATAAGATTAAAACTAGAGAGTATATTCTTTGACCATGGTGGAAATAACTTAGATATCAATAGCAATAACACCACTAAAAACAAACATACAAAAAACTAGAAAATTTCCATAAGTTTGAAACTTAAACAATGCAATTCTAAATAACCCATGTGACCTAGAAGAAATCATAAATTAGAAAATACTTGACCTAAATAATAATGAAAATCAGACATGATAAAATTTGTGTGATGAAACTAAAACCACACTTAGAGGGAAATATATGAAAGTCAAATATATATTAGAAAAACAAAGGTGCTTAAAATCAGTGATTTAAGTATCCATCTCAAGAAGCTACAAAAATAAAAGCAGATGAAACCCAAATTACATAGAAGCAGGGGAATTATAACTACAAAAGCAGAAATCATTTAAAAAGAAAAGCATAAAAGAAAGACAATTAACAAAGCCAAAAAATTTATTCTTTGGAAAAACTATGAAAATTGATAACAACTTGGCAGAGCTGATCAATGAGAAAGCATGAATAACTAATAATTAAAATGTAAAAGGACTATTACCATACATCCTTTTGACAAGAGGAAAGGTAATATGAGGATATTAGAATTATGATGCGAGATTAGAAATTAGGTAAAATGGAAAAATTTCCAGAACACACTTACTACAGTTGACACCAAAAGATAGAAATTAATCAACTGATTCTAAAATTTATATGGAAATACAAAGGACTAATAATAACCTAAATAATCTTGAAGAAAAGGAAAAGAGTTAGAGAAGCCACACTACTGAATATCAAGACTAGTTATAAAGCTACTATAATTGAGGCTGTGGTATTGGCACAAGAACAGACTAATAGAAATGAAACAGAATAGAATCTAGCAAAAGACCCATCTACATATGGACACTTGATTTATGTGAAAAGTAACACATCAAAAAAGGGGGAAGATGGTCTTGCAACAAGTAGTGTTGGGCCAATTAGATATCCATATTTTTTTAAAAACTGGTAATAAAACTCAGCTATTATTTGACTGTTCCCACAATCATGAGAGAAAAGCATTCTAGAAGAAAATAGGAGAAATCTTCACAAAGTGGGGTTGGCAAACATTTCTTAAATGGACACAGGAAGCACTAACCATAAAGGAGAAGATGAGTATTAGAATAAATTAGGGTTTCTGGCCAAGATGGAGGCATAGGTAGATACACCTTATCTCCTCGCACAACCAAAACAAGGCCAACAGCTAATTTAAAAATAAAAAGTAACCAGAATTGCCAGAAAATCAAACTGCATGGAGGTCCGAAAACGAAGGAGTTAAAGAAACATTCATCCTGACCTGTAGGAGGAGCAGAGACAGGCAGCCGGGGCAGACAGGACACTTTGCAAGGCTACAGCTGGCAGACTGGGTGGTGCCACATTTGTTTGCAGACTGGGAAGAACAACTGGGGAATGAGAGAGACCGCACAACCCAGGGTTCCAGTGCAGGAAAGGAAAGCCTCAGGACCTCTACTGGTAAAAACCTTTGGGTGATGAGGCAGCTGGAGAACCTGCCAGTCTCACAGGAGAGTTCATTGGAGAGACCCACGGGGTCCCAGGACATACACAAATCCACCCACCTGGGGATCGGCACCGGAAGGGCCCAGTTTGCTTGTTGATAGTGGGGGAAGCAACTGAAAGCCCGCCAAGAGCCAAGCAAGTGCCATTGTTTCCTCTCAGACTCCTCCCCCACATACAGCACCACAAGGCAGTGACGTGGTTGCCCTGCCCTGGTGAATGCCTAAGGCTCTGTCCCTCACAATGTAATAAGTGCACTAAGACAAAAAATATATAGCCCAAATGAAAGAACAGATCAAAGCTCCAAAAATAGAACTAAGCGATGAAAAGATAACCAACCTATCAGATGCAGAGTTCAAAACACTGGTAATCTGGATACTCATAGAATTGGTGGACTATGGTTGCAAAATAGCAGAAAAAATGAAGGTTATGCAATGTAAAATATAGCAAAATATACAGGGAACCAACAGTGAAGGGACGGAAACCAGTACTCAAATCAATGATTTGGAGCAGAAAGAAGAAATAAACATTCAACCAGAACAGAATGAAGAAACAAGAATTCAAAAATATGAGGAGAGGCTTAGGAACTTCTGGGACAACTTTAAATGCTCCAACATCTGAGTCATAGGGGTGCCAGAAGAAGAAGAGGAAGAGCAAGACATTGAAAACTTATTTGAAAAAATAATGAATGAGAACTTCCCCAATCTGGCCAAGGAAACAGACTCCCAAGAAGTCCAGGAAGCTCGGAGAGTCCCAAAGAAGTTGAATGTAAGGAAGCACATACCAAGGCACATCATAATTACGTTACCCAAAATTAAAGATAAGGAGAGAATCTTTAAAGCAGTAAGAGAAAAGGAGACAGTTACCTACAAAGGAGCTCCCATAAGACTATCAGTTGATTTCTGAAAAGAAACATTGCAGGCATGAAGGGGCTGGAAAGAAGTATTCAAAGTCATGAAAGGCAAGGACCTACATCCAAGATTACTCTATCCAGCAAAGCTCTCATTTAGAATGGAAGGGCAGATAAAGTTAAAGGAGTTCGTCATCACCAAGTCCTTATTACATGAAATGTTAAAGGGACTTATCTAAGAAAAAGAAGATGAAAGCTATGAACAGTAAAATGACAACAAACTTACAACTATCAATAACTGAGCCTAAAAAAACAAAAACAAAAACAAACTAAGCAAACAACTAGAAGAGCAACATAATCATAGGAATGGAGGTCACATGGAGGGTTATCAGCAGGGAGGGGCAGGGTGGAGAGTGGGGAAGAAGGTACAGGGAATAAGAAGCATAAATGGTATGCACAGACTAGACAGGGGGAGGTTAAGAATAGTATAGGAAAAGGAGAAGCCAAAGAACTTATATGTATAACCCATGGATATGAACTAAGGGGAGGAATGCTGGTAAGAGGGGGTGTGCAGGGCAGAGGGGAATAAAGGGAAGAAAAAAATGGGACAACTGTAATAGCATAATCAATAAAATATATATTTTAAAAAACCAAAAAGGATACATTAAATTTAGGAACTCCTATTCTAAGGGAAAACACACCAATAAGAAAGTGAAAGAGAAACAACAGAGTTTTTTTATATGTATACTAGAAATTTGAAAACCATAACAAGGGGCTTGTATCCAGAAGATATAAAAATAATTTCCAAAAACCTGTAAGAAAAATATAGACAATCCTATAGAAAGATACCCAAATGGCCAATAAACACATGAGAAGATGCTCATATTATTACAAATTAGGGAAATATGCAAACTAAAATCAATAAGATACCACTACATACCCAAAAGAATGGCTAAAATTAAAATACTAACTATATCAAGTGTTGGTTAGAATACAGAAGAACTAGAACTTTCATGCATTGCTGGTGGGAATGAAATTGGTGCAAACATTCTGGAAAAATGTACAGCATCTGTACACATATCTTAAGCCTAACTAGTCCACTCCTAGGTTTATATTAAAGAAAAATGCTTACACATATGAACAAAAGACATGTATGAAAATATTCACAGTACAATTAGTTGTAATAGCTAAAAACAGAATTTGATAAAAACCAAAGTTCCATTAACCACCAAATGATAAATACTGTGTATAATAAAAGAACATGTAACAAAGACAATGAATGTGCTGTCACACAACCTCAGTGAACCCTCACAAATGTAATGTCGAACAAAATAAGCCAACCCCCCCCCAAATATATATATATAATATGACTCAATTTATAAAGTTTGAAAATAGGCAAAATAATCTTGAGGAGTATATTTGAGGAAGTAGAGATTGGAGGACTGATCTTTCCCCAGGCTCACGGAGCTTCAACTCACACATGCGTACGTAGGTTGCTACTCAGCCAGACTCAGGGAACCCTCTGCTAATCTCCAGAGCTTTCTTTGTACAACTTCCTCCTCTCTAATACCCTGCTCCATGAAACCTAGCAACCTTAGCCTCCCAGAACACCCCACCGAGACCCTCAGGCTCTGTTAGGATTCCTCCTTCCTGAGCTGAGGCCTGGGAAACAGCCCCGGGGCAGGACAATGAAGCAATGGACCTCGTTGTTTGCCTTCTTCCCTGGCTCCCAGTCTTGTGCAATTATCCAATGTCCATAAACCATACTTTATATATTTCCCCTTTTTATAGTTGTTTATGCCAGGACTGCAGTAGTAAAAGTGCAAGCATTTGGATTCTATTCCTGGTAATTGTGATCCACTAAGTCCAAGATAAGGCCCAGGCATCTGCATTTTGAAAAACCATGTAAAACTGCTCCTTCTACAGCTCCCCAGTTGCCTATGATGAAAAAGAGGCCATTGCCACTATTGACAGGTCTATGGTTCCCTGCTGGGAATTCTGATTGTCACATTAACACACATACACGTACACAATGTACCTATCAATTAGCATATATCATCATTGCAGTTAGGATGTATTTATAAACATTATTTTAACTATACTGGGCATTGTGAACCTATATATTTAAATTCTAAAGTAAAAATATATTCACCGTTTTAAAGTACAAATTCAAGCTGACTAATTTTTGAATATTATGTTGGATGTCCCTATACAAATGACATCTCTGTTCAATGATTTTCATGATTTATTGAAGTTTTTAGAAAGTCGCTGAGCCCAATACATCCAGATTCTGTAATATTTAGCAGTGGTTAGGTTATGCAAATACACACACAATTTGCAAACATGTTTTTAAATAATATAATAGCATTAATAGCTAATATTTATTGAGCATTTATGTGCCAGACACTGAACTAAATTCTTTATATTAATTATATCTTTTGAAAGTAAAAATCACCATAAAATGTAGGTCTTGTCATTATCCCCTTTTATAGAGGTTGGTATTGAGCCCAATGCTAGGCAATGACAAAGTGCAGAGCTACAATCAGCTCATGTTTGTGACTCCAGGCTCAATGCTTATAATAACTATGATGCAAAATCCATGCAGAATTAGAAAAATTCCCCCAAATATTTTGAGAAGAGAAAGTGAAACAGTGAAGAAATTTTGGCCAAATTCCTAGATTTTAACATTTTTGAATAAACCTCATTTGTAAAAAGAAGTAGAATAAAAAATTGACAAACTGGAATTTTTCTAATGATAACCTTTTTCCTTCAAGTAAACAATGACCTTTCGAGTCAATATTTACTGTTATTGATTGAAACCCAAACATACAGTAAGTTCAACTGAAAAGGGAAGTTTTGTCATAACAAAGAACTTTGATGTAGTTAAAAAAGAAAATGATTAATCTTGGGGGAATCAGAACTTTGATCCCATGTTTACCCACAGGGGAATGGCAGCACACACTTTACTGAAGAAGAGTCCGTAAAATGAATTATGGCTTCAGGGATTCCTTAAATCAATCTGTTGCTTTCCCCATGTTTGTAAAAGTCCTTTTGTCTCTGTGCAAACTGGATGGGTTCTGTTCAGGCCTCTTGCAATCCCACACATTCCCTGCTCATTAAAGCCAGAAAGGTTGAACTCAAGCTAGTTCAGGCATCAGGTAAGATATTGTCCCATATCCAAAATAAATGTCTTACTAACTTTCACTAAAACACTAAGGTGGTCTGTGCATGTGTGCTTCCGAAATTTCCATAAAAGGAAAGAGCAGGGGATATTTTTCAATTACTTGTTTTTATTTTTTTAAAGGTACACCATCTTACTCTCCTTTGCCCTTCCACACAAGAAATATTTGCCTGTTTCATAAAATTCAGGTTAATGAAACTCCACATGAATAGAAATGATGTCCAGGTTTCCATAGTGAACATTAGGGTTGTTCATCTTCTCCACCTCTTACAGAAATTGCAAAGTGAGAGTTATACCAGCCTGGAGGGCTAATGAGCACCTGTTTTATTTGCTTGTGATAAAACTCGAGCTACTGCAAAAATTGCTTTTGCAGAAAAGATGAGAAATGATAAACAAGCTCCTCCTCCTAGGGGTATAATAGCTTATTCACAACCATCACTTCATAAATAGATTCAAGACAATTCATATCTTGTGGTGTCTCAGAGGAAAGCAGTACCTGCCTTGGAAAAGGGTAGAAAAATAAATGCTCTGGTTCAAACTACAATGGATTTGTGTCCCAACATAACCACCTGCTAGCTGTGTAATCTTGGACAAGTCACTTACCAACCCTGTGCCTCACTTCCTTATCCAGAAGGTGGAAATAACAATAGTACCTATCCAACAAGATTGTTGTAAGGATGAGTAGGTACTTTTTTGTGGTAAAAATTCAGCTTTCTTTGACTGCTCCCATGGTCACTGCAGGAATGAACTCTCCAAATATATATCAATCTTATTTGAAATAAGACAGACAATATCTGATAGAGTTAAAAAAATCTCTAAATCAACCATATTCGCAATATATTCTAGCTAATTTCATTCAGTTTCAAGACCTTTTACAGGTCCCCCCTATGTACAGAATCTTCTATGAGGAGCCTTGACCAAAGGTCATCATGCATTCCTCCCAATTCCCAAATTACTGTGGTTTATCACATAGTCTTGTATTTACAATTGTACTTTTTGTTTATGAATCATCTTCCTAACAAAAATGTGAATTACTCAAAGGTGGGAACTTTTATAGTTCTATGATTCCTCCCTTACAATTAGCAATAGGAGCATCATTGTCATCAAGATTGTCATCATGTGAAATCTCCTGTTATGTCATCATCATATTCAACATCATGTCTCATATCATCCCCACCATCATCATCATCATCATATCTCTTCTTATCTCTCCAGCTTAGGCAATCTCCAAAGAAAGCTGACATCTGAAGACTCTCTGCCGGCAGCACTCCTAGCAGTTGGGGAATTAAATCCTTTGTTCCTGAAAATGGACGTGGATGGTCCATCAGAACATTCACTAAAACATTCAAGACGCTATTGTAGGCACAATAACAGTGGAAGGTAGAGCCAGATCTTCCCACACTTGGGCAGGCATCTCCTCTCTGTCCCTCTGCGATAGTGCTAGGTATGGATTTTCCTAGGGGGATAGACCGGATGACCTCTGAAGGATAACTTTATCTATTATCAGCCCATGAGCCAGTAACACTTGAGAGGCTTACTTAGTAAAGCAATTATTGCCTGAGCCAATCAGAATGTCAATGCTAACCAAACATAGGTATCTGTTTGAGCAACCACGTTCAGTTACAGGTCCAAGGAATCCCACTGATGATTCCCATACCCAAACTGAACCGAAAAGGAGCTACAGAAGAGCTCAGAGCTGGCTCCACAACTTGGAAAAAAAAAAAGAGAGAGAGAAACTCTTTGAGAAATAAAAGGGGGTTGTGGCTGGAGTGGGTAGATGATGAGGCATGCTTTTGAGCCCCAGGTGGAGATAAGCTGGTATGGCATTTTCTAGTGGAGCTCTTTTCTCTGCACAGACTGCTCTGAGCAGGTCATTGCCTTCTCTGCTACAACCACATGGACAGTAAGACAATATCCTAGAAGCTGCTGAAGCTACAGTGGTAAAGAATAGATGGCATAGGTACAGATGAGCTGGCTACCACCTCACCAGCCTGCTCCTCTTCAAACTACCACCACAGTTTGAGCAATCAAAGCACCTTTGGGTAAATGCAGTTCCTGGGAAGAGGGACTGAACTCCCAGGGTGGAGAGAGCAGTGCAAGGGTGGCTTAATCCTGGATTTCAACACAAGGGCTTCTCCACATGAGGTACTTCCCCCAAATCACTTAGTATAGTGTTCACTATATCCTAACTCCCTTGGAGAAACACTGTTCAAGACCTAATAAGATTTTGTCCCTTTCTCCAGGTAGACATCACAAGCTGAATACACTAGTTAGGGTTCTAGCAGGAAATGGTGGCATACTCAAACTGATAATTTGAGGAGGCTTCCATAATAAGACTTATTTATAGTTTTGTGGGCAGCATAGCAGTATTAAAGTGCTAGTAACAGGCCTGAAAGGGGTAGGGGTGTTAGGAGGTATTAGAATCACAGGGAGAAAGTCATTTGGAGAGGGCTGTCTTGATAGGAGTTCCGATCTTTATTCAAGGACACAGCCAACACCCTAGGTAGTAAACTGAGAGAATAAATACCCTTGACCTCACATTATTCCTTCCCGCCATTTTCCTGCTGGGTCTCCCCAGTGGGTGAACCAAATGGGAAGCCAGAAGACAAGGGAGCCTGTTGATATCATTGGTATAGTTCAGCCTTAAAGAAAACTGAGCAGGATAAGTGGATCAATAAATTTTCACTATAAAATTAAAACAAATAATGAAAAACTTGCCTCCCAAAAAGCAGACTTAATGTAACAAATACAGATTTAAAATAAATAAAAAATATTCAGAGGTATAAAGAGAGATATTGGAGACATAAAGCAGAGGAAGCAATTATGAAAAAATAGGCAATAGAATGTATTGTGATGGAGAATAATACACCAAATGGATTTAATAGCAGGATGAATACAGTCAAAGAACAAATTAGTGGGTTGGAAGATTGGGTCAAAGAATTCTTCCAGAAAGTATTAGGAAGGGATAAAGAGATGAAAATAATGCAAGAGAAGTTAAAAACATGAAAAAAAAATCAACATTTATCTGGTGGGAGCCACAGATACAGATAAGGATTAAATGAAACAAGAACATACTTAAGGAAGTAATGGTCAAGAGTATCCCAGGAAAAAACAACCTAAAAAACAATTTTTAAGAAACAACCTAAACTCCAGGACTTAAACTGTTGAATAGGGCACAGAAGGAAAAAAATCTACTATAGTGAAATTCTAAAACATCAAAGAAAAAGAAAAGTTTTCTCAACAGCAAAACTATACAGAAGACAGATACATAACCTATTTAAAGTACTGAAGGAAAACAACTTTCAACCTCAAATCTTATCATTTAAATGTAATAATGGAATAAAAATACTGTTAGGTATTACATGTCTCAGGAAGTTTACCACAGTAACACTCACTTCCATGAACTCTTGGAGTATGTACTCTATAAAGAAGGGACATTAATATAGGTGGAAAAAATTAGATATGAGAAGAAATGGCGAATAAAGAACATAGTAAGATCTATTTTTGTTTAGTTAAGCCTTGACCAAGGCAAACAAGAAAAAGTATATTTATAATAATCCAGAACTAAAATTAGCTAATACCCATAGGATGGGGAAGGGTGGTTTGTGTGTGTGTATGTGGTGGTGGTGGTAGGGGGAGGGTGTCGAGGAGAAGGAAATGATAATATGCTGAAGTTCCTGTTTTCTTTGTTTCTTTGTTTCTTCATAATTTCTCTAGATAGTGATGGAGAAAAATAAGCATGAGGATTTAATAAATTAGAATAAACTCTCATAAAAATAGTAATAGATGGTCAATGTTCAAACACCACAGGAAAATTTTAATTTATTCAATGGAAGATAGGAAACAAATATCAAAAAAGAAGCATTTATGTAAATAAGACAAATCAATAAAAAAGGAACAAACTCACTGAATAATATGCACACTTTTACATTGAATATCGAGGTAATCTCCACTAATAAATTGTTTACAACAGTTATATTTAAATCAACCTCACAGACTTAGGTAAACAGGAAAAAATCATGTTAATAAATGGAGAAAGCACTTGGTAAAATTTACATCTATTTTCTGGTACAGGAGCAGACAAATAAAACAGTGTGGGGATTTTAGCAATAGATAAATTCATGAATATATAAGAAGTTAATATATGACAGAGGTAACATCACAACTAGTAGAAAAAGGACAAATCATTAAGTAGATTGCTTTGGAAAGACAGATTCATTAAAGGGAGAAAAATAAAGTTGGCTCTTTATTTTATGCTATATTGATTAGCATGAGTTTTAGCTATACATACATAACCAAAAAATTTTTTAAAAAGAACCAGGGTGACAATGGTTAAATAAGGTAGAATGTTATTTCCCTCTCTTGTAACAGAAGTCCAGAGGTAGGATACAGGGCTGCTCCTACAACCCCGTAGTATCATCAAAGCCTTTCCAGCTATCTGCTCTGCCATACTCAGCATATGGCATCAATCCCCAAGGTCTATCCATGGCTCAACACAGTTGTTGATATGCCAGCCATCATTTCAGCAGTCCAGGCTGGTGGCAGAAAGAATCAAAGGAAGAAGAGGAGGAGTTTGCCGCTTTCATCCTAAAGAGTGTTTCCAGCAGTGTCCCACATACTTTTGTTTATATCTCATTACTGAGAGCTTAGTCATGTGGCCTCACTTAACTACAAGGAAGTCTGTGAAATGTAATCTTTATTACGGGTAGCAATATGCCTCTCTAAAATCTGAGGTTATGTGCCTAAAAAGCAAGAGGAGAATGAGTATTGAGAAGCAACTTTCCAATAATGACTATAAAAAAAAGAAAGAAGCTCCAAATTGATTAAAGGTATAAATGTGAGAGGTATAGAGCCAATTAAATAATATAAAGCTAAGAAGATAAAATGTGAAAGAATATCTCTGTGATATTGGGGGTTAGGAGGAAGAGGGTGAATATCAGAAACTAAACATGAGAAATAAAACCATATTAGGAAATGGATGAATTATGCTACGGCAAAAGTACAGATTCTTGCTTTTTTGATGAGCACTACAGATCGAGCTTCCCCAGGAAGCGGTGATAGACTGGAAAAAGATATTCGCGAGAAAGCAACAAGGATTAATGTCTAGAATAAACACAAAGAACACAAATTATTAAGAAAAATAGGACAATAGGTAAAGTATTTACGTAGGTATTAACAGATGTAGAAACCTAACTGGTTATTAAGTAACAGAAAGACCCTCAACTTTACTAGTAGTCAGGAATAGGCTAAGCAAAACAAGATAATTTTTGCCCATTAGAGTGGAAAATACTAGAAAGCGACATTAAGTGCTGATGATGATGTCAGGAAAAAGAAATCCTCATCCACCAGCTGCAATGATTTTGAAGCAATCTGTAGGAACTTATTGACACCTAATATGTATACTCGGCATCCCAGCAAGCACATTTCTGCTGCACAATCCAGAGAATATCCTGCATTGGCCCACAAAGAGCTGTGTGTGAGCATCATTGTTCATAGTAGTGAAGCGGTTCAGACAAGCTAGGGGGTCCGTCTCTTGGGGAATGGATAATATGGCATATTTCATAAAATAAACTGTCATAAGTCACAAACTAGATTGCATATAGTAACACAGATAGAGCTTAGAATGTTGAAAGAGAAATTTAAAAAAAATGGTGAGCTGTAGAATATGTTATGGACCGAATTCTGTTCCCCTCAAATTCAAATGTTGAAGACCCAATTTCCAGTACCTCAAAATGTAACCATATTTGAATAAAAGGTCTTTAAAATGTGAGTAAATTAAAACAAGGACATTAGGATGGGACCTTAATCCAATTTGGCTGGTGTCCTTATAAGAAGAGGAAATTAAGACATACAAAGCGATGGCCAGGGATGTACGTCCGTGAACAGAGAAAGGGCCGTATAAGAACCACAGCAACAAGGCAGACACCTGCAAGCCAAGGAGAGAGGCCTCAGAAGAAACCAAACTTCCTGACACTCATCTTGAACTTTGAGCCTCCAGATATGAGAAAATCTGTTTTTTACTTTTTAAGCCACCCAGTCTATGCTATTTTGTTAATGGCAGCCTTAGCAAACTAACAGTGCATAATGCCATTTATTGTCTTTAAAAACACAGGCAGTAAATCTTTAGATTTTTTTCTATGAAGCACATGGACCTAAATAAATTAAGAATACTTTGGGAGAGTATACATATATGACATCTGCCCAGAAGGCATCCAGCCATGTAATATGAAAAATAGAGACACTGAAGAAGATACAAAAACTTTGCATATAGGACAATGACACCTCAGTCCCCTTCAAAGTAAGCACCTTGGGACCTCACACAGTTCTCCCAGTCTCCATCAGCTGCTCTGTCATATTTTCCTGAATCTTATCGATGGTTTGAAATCTCTTCCCTTTCAAAGGTGATTTTAGTTTTGGGAGAAGCCAGAACTCCCAGGGTGCCAACTCTGGGCTGTAGGGAGCACTGAGTCACCTGGGTGATTTGATGTTTGGCCAAAAAACCCTGCATGAGACGTGATGCATGAGCAGGTGTGTTGTCACGATGGAGCTGTCAATCACCAGTTGCCCATGGCCGCAGCCTTCTGAATCATCCAAATAGCTTCTGCGGAGGAATGTTCAAGCTTAATGCAAAATTCAATGTAGATTCGTTGCTCTACTCAGTCATTTTGAATGCGAGGTCACACGGTACACATGCTTACTCAATGGCATCTACTGCCCCCACTGACTAGTACAGTGAAGTAGTCATTGTTCATGCATGTGAATTCAGTCCACTCTCCTTGGCTGCCAGGTTACATCATTTGTCAAGCAAACCATTCTCATTATGTTAACAATGATTGGACTTTTCTAGATATACCATATATATATATATCCAGTAAGGATATTTAAAGAGGTGAATGGGAGTAAATAGGATGAAGGCAGAAAAAGGATCATGTTAAAGAAAGCAAATTGATGGCCTTGAATAGAGTGATGTTAGGGTGCAATGAATCGAAGAGTATAATCAACTCAGCTCTGTACTTCTGAGTCCATGTCCCACCCACCACACCACCAAAAGAGGAAGGAAATTCCAAACTAAAAATAATGAAGAGAAGGAAGGGAAAAATTAGAGCGCATTATAATGAAACAAAAAGGAGATGGCATGTCAGTCAACGCCCTTTATAATACAGGTAACCAGAGCCACAGCCTTAGCCAGAAGAAGTCCTCTATGGGTGGTGGAGAAAACATGCCCATGGGTCAAGGATGAGGTATTCCCAAGAAGGAGGCTCTGGAAGCACTGATTTCTTCATTCACACACATAGTGGGATATTGGTGAATGTCAGTAAGCCAGAGGTCAATTGCTGACACTGGTAGTAGATGTACAGAGATTTATTGTTAGGCTAGGACTCTGTTGATGAGAGACTGGGTTACAAGCACAGACAGAGTTGGATCAGAGCACCTCTATCTTGCTACCAAGGCCAGGGGATCTTCCATATACTTCCTTTTGTCTCCTTACCCCGAAACACCATACCACCCACACTATCACCTCTCACCAACCATATTCCAAGTAGGGAAGGCCAAAATCATTTCCAAAAACCTACAAAGGGAAGCCCTCAAGTAACCATAAGGCCTAGCGGTAAGCAGAACTCAGAGATAATGCAGAGGCTAAACCAAAACCCACGACCTAAGTATGAGATGCTGAGCGGTACCAGATGAACTGGAATGAGCTTATTAGGCACAGTAAATTTGCAGTCAGAAATTTGGCTCTAACTATTGAAAAAGGTAGATTGCCAGAGCTTAAAGAAACCTTACGTATTACCTGATCTATAAATCCATTTGGTTATCCATTCATTCAACAACTGTTTCATGAACACCTACAATGTTCCAGTCATGGGGTTAGGCTCTAGTGATGCACTGATGAGTCAAAACAGATAGGTCTCTTGCCTTCACTAAGTTTTAATCCAGTGACAGAGACAGTCAAATTCTTTCCTGCCTTGGAGCCTTCACAAATGTTGTTTCTTCTGCCTAGAAGGAACTTTAAATGCAAGTCTCCTTCTCAAACTTTAGGTTGTAGCTGAAATGTTAGAGGGCCTGTACTAACAACTCTGTCTAAACCCTCCCCATCAACACACACCGGTATTTTCTTCTATCATAGTACCCTATTCAAATCCTTCACAGCACTTACCACTATCTGTAATTATGCTTACTGAGTTATTTTCTTCAATGTCTAAAGCTCACAGGTGGTAAACTGAGGTCCAGGGAAATAACTGGACATTCAGCAAGTCATTATCAGAATCAGGATTAAAACTCAAGCTGTCTACGTACATGGAAACCTTAAGAAGCTATGTGACTTATCTGAATCTCAGGTTTTTCATGTACAAAATGTGGTCAATTATATATCCTACCATAAAAACTAAGCAAAAAAAGATATAAAATTCATCCAGATTGGAAAGGAAAAAGTAAAACTATTCCAATTTCAGATCATATAGATGACATGATCTTATATATAGAAAATTGTAAGAAATTCACACACATTTAAAAAAAGCACTTAGAGCTAATAAATAGGTTCAGCAAGGTTGCAGAACACAAGGTCAACATAAAAAAAGTTGTGTTTCTATACACCAGAAATCAATCACCTGAAAATAGAAATTAAGAAAACAATTCCACTTACAATAGCATTGAAAAGAATAAAACACTTAAAAATAAGTTTAACCAAGGAGGAGCAAAACTTGTACACTGTAAACTGCAAAATATTCTTTAAAGAAATTCAAGAAAAGTTAAGTAAAGAGAAAGGTATCCCACATTCATGGATTAAAATACTTAATATTGTTAAGGTGGCAACTCTCCTACAGGTATAATTGATCTACAGTTTCAATGCAACCCTTATTAAAACCTCATCTGGCTTTCAAAATAATTTTGAAAAATAAGAGTGAAGTAGAGGATGCACACTTCCCATTTCAAACATTACAACAAAATTACAGTAATCAAGGCTGTGGTACTGGCATAAGTATAGACATACAGATCAACGGAATAGAATTGAGACCCAGAAATAAATCCACACATTTATGGTCGATTAAGTTTTTACAAGGATGCCAGGATAGTTCAACAGAAGAAAAAATAGTTTTCCAACAAATAATGCTTTGACAACAGGACATTCACATACAAAAAGAAGTTCAACCCCTACTTAATACTGTATACAAAAATTAACTCAAAATTGATCATAGACCTAAATGTAAGAGTTGAAACTATGAAACTCTTAAAAGAAAACATAAGGGTAGTCTTTGCAATCTTAGGTTAGCCAAGTGTTTCTTAGATATGACACCAAAAGAAAATATTGAAAGTTCTCAAAATTAAAATCTTTTTATTTCAAAGAACACTATCAAGAAAATGAAAGCCCACAGAATGGGAGAAAATATTTGCAAGTCATATATCTATTAAAGGCAGAGTATCCAGAGTACGTAAAGAACTCTTACAACTTAACGATAAAAAGGCAAATGACCCAATTTAAAAATGAGCCAAGAATTTAAATATACGTTTCTCCAGAGAAGATATACAAATGACCAATATGCACATGAGAATATAGTCACACTTATTAATCATTAGGAAAACAGGCACCAAAACCACAATGTGATACGATTTCATACATGTTAGTATAGCTATAATGAGAAAGACGGACAATTATGAGTGTTGAAGATGTGGAGAAACTAAAAACCCACATATTCCTGGTGGAAATGTGCAATGGTTTGGCTGTTTTGGAAAACAGTTCCTCAAAATATTAAACGTAGAGTTAACATAGGTTCCAGTAATTCAACGCCTAGGCTTAGACTCAAGAGAGTTGAAAACATATGTCCACACAAAAATTTGTATAGGAGTGTTCAGAGCAACATTATTCATAGCAGCCCCAAAGTGGAGTCAACCCAAATGCCCAACAACTGATGAAAGAAAAAACAAAATGTAGTATATCCAGTTAATGGAATATTACTGAGCTATAAAAAAGGAATAAAGTACTGACTCATGTTACAACTTGGATGAACCTTGAAAACATTATGCTAAAAGAAATAAGCTTAACATACAAGGCTACATATTGTGTGATTCCATTTATATGGAGTGTCCAGAACAGGCAAGTCCATAGAAATAAGAAGTGGATTAGTGATTGATGGGGGTGAGGAAAGGGGAGAATGAGGAATGACTGCTGATGGACACAGGTTTCTCTGAGTGGAGGGGGCTGAGAAAATATTATAGAATTAGACAGTGATAGTCATGCAGCCTTGTTAATGTACTAAAAACCACTGAATTGTACCCTCTAATTCAATGGTATGTGAATTTTAACTACAACAAAATTTTAAAAATCTTTCCTGATATAACGCATTTATATTAACTCCTTACGCTCCCTGATCCTGGTGTTCTTGAACTCACCTCGCTTTCCACCTCTCATCCTCCACCATCATCATGGGATATCTAATAGGACAATCATGTCTTTATAAAACCCTACTTCTTGGCCTCCATCTATTGGTCTTTATAAATCTATATTAATCAAGATCCTTCTACAGGATTTCAAACTTGGGAATGATAAATAAGCAGTCAATTCTTCATCAGTTTGAGAAGTGATTACAGTTAAAACTAGGTTGAAATCAGAATTTGTTACATACGTGGCAAGAAAGCTATTCCACAAAGGGAGACAAAGTTAGCTGATCTCTTATCAGAAGGAGGCGGGAATGATAAACAAAGAACATGTCCTGGGGGCATCTAAGCCCTGATTCCAGAGGCCCTGGATACCAGAAACAGCTGGGACCTTCCCACAGTTTTGGGTGTCCATATCCTTGGGTTTCATGAATCAATAAGTTGTCTCTCTGTCTGAGCTAGTTTTATCACTGGATATCAAATCAATATATCTTAACACTACAAAGCTTATTGTGAATAACAAATGAACATAGTTATGAAAAAGAAAATAGTCTAAGAGCTAACATTTATGGAGGCCTTACCCTGTGTCAGGCATCATTTTAAGGGCTTCAAGTGTCTTAACAAACTCAGTCCTCAAAAGATTCTTAGGAGGTATGTGCTACTCTTATTCTGATTTACGGATGAGGAAACCAAGGCACAGAAAAGGCTAAAAGACTTATTCAAGGCCACACAGGTAGTGACTAGCAATGTCAGTATTCTAAACCATTGCACTATGTTGCCTTACACAGAGTAAAACACTATACATATGTAACTCATATCGTTATTCAGAAGAAATTAACATAGGAAGTTTCCATGTTATTATGATTAAATAACTATTCTATGATGTGGGTTTCTTTTAGAAAGCAGTTTCTTATCTAGAAACTTTCAAGAACTATTCATGACATTTGGTACTTCTATGATTTCAGTTCTTTGGCTTTAAATACTTCTATTACTTGAATCCAAACTAACTTTTATAGTGGCCCCGTTATTATGGGTGATTGATAACAGTATTTTGGCTTATACAGCCATGGAGCTGCCTCAGTGCCTGTCTCTCTGTTATGTTCCCAAGGAAAGAAATGTTCACATTCTGCTTTTATTATCAAGGGAGTCACTAAGTGATCTACACAGGGTTCACATTAGAGCCATAGATTTTGAGAGAATATGACCACATCATCTGAAATGCACGCATGGTCTGCTATTGCAGTTGTCAATAAAAAAGACCACGCACGTGCTGCCGGCCTCTCCTGGCAAGAGCATCTCCACATTCGTATTAAACTTAGAAGCTGCTTTCTCAAGATGATTAGAAAATAAAATTCTGAATTTTACCCGATTTATCCCCAGCAGAGTTGAAAAGTTGTACGTTAAAATTCACCTCTCCTTCCTCTCAGCCTTTCTTGCTATGAGGATGTGTCAACGTTTTGTTAAAGGAAGTATTCAAGGGAAGGAGGTTTTTTCCTCCAGGTTACTCAGTCTCCTGTGTCTGATTTCCTACAGAGTGCTAATTATTGGTGGAAACCTGTTAGATGGAGTTTGTGTGTTGGGAATCTTTGTCAAAGGAACAGGAAATGAAATTACCACTTCATTTCACATAAATATCAAGTTGTCACCAAGAAGGCAACAACAAGTGCCAACTTCTGATATGAACTGGCGACCCCCTGGGAGCATGCTGACTTTAGATGTAAGTTAAGAGGGTGCTGAGATGGGTGAGGAAACTAAGCAGGCCAGAAAATACATTATCTTCTTGTAGGAGAAAGTATCTGAAATTCTGTGGTTTGAATTCCAGTTCTCAGTTTAAGACTTTGCAATGCTATTGAATTCTAATTAATCTAAGGTAAGGAGACATTTTAAACCTTATCAATTTTTCATATCTTATTGTGATTGAGTTTTAGATCCTACCCTGTAAGCATGTTTTAGGAATGGAACGAAAGAATAAGAACTCACCCAAGAAAGAAAAGATGAGGGCCTGGAGCTTAGAACAAACCCAATGTTGTCCAAGTCCTACCACCTCTGACTTACTGGTCAGTGTCTCACTGGGTCACTTAGTCACTGAACCAAAAGGCACTCAGAGAGCCTGGCCATCCCACAGGAGGAACTGGGAAGAATTCTTTCAGGAAGAGGAAATCACCGTAGACCTCGAGGCAAGAGGAAAGGGAAAGAGAGACCCTGGTGACATTGCGTGGTGGTTGCTAACAACAATTCAGGTCATAAGTCAACACGCTTGATCAATCACAATGGAGTAACAGCTTTGGGCAAAATTCTACTTAAAGGTAGCGAAGGAAGGAGAATGTAATTAAGCAAAAATGGAAGAACTAGATTTCCTCATCCTTTGAAAATCCAGTAAGAAAAATCACAAGGACACACAAAATAAGTAACAGCAATTCAAAGAAGCATGTCTGTTAGTACAAACTGGTAAAACCGGGAGAATGTGTAAGTGAAAGTTGAATCTGAGCAGGACTGATCAGAGAACACTTCCTATAAAAGAGATCTGAGCCCCACCAAAAGGTATTGTCAGACACAAGTCATCAGGGAAGAGACCATTTCTAGGTATTTTTGTTCTTGTTTTTTAAGAACTGCCCAACAATGTACAATGAGCACAGACATTAGTTAGCTGGGCCTGTGCATTTCAGTTACACTATTAGAATAGAGGCAATTCTTCAATGAAGCAAATCACTCCTACTGTCACTAAAAGTACTGATATAACTATGGATTGCAGCTTTGGGAAGCTGTTTTTTGTTTGTTTGTTTGTTTTTGTTTTAAGCCTACCTACCTCCTGCAATCTGAAAATGCCCAATAACATCCCTTCCATTGTACTTGCAATATTATAATAACCCATTATCGCTATTTTTCCCAAGAGGTGAAAAGTCCTCAGGGGACTTGAGGAAAGTCTTATTCATTCTAATACCATCAGTACCTGATGTAGGATGTATACCTAGTTGGCAGTCAGTAATACTCATTTAGTCAATCAATACTGATTGAGCACCTACTCTATACCAGATGGCATAGAGTGATGAGGAAGGTGGGTGGAATTCTTGCTCTCACAGTACTTCCATGCAATGTCTGCCTGTGAGTGGGTAACTGGATAAAGGAGTGAGTGGATGGCTGTTGCGTATTCAGGTGCTATAGATATTGGGAGGACATTACAAGGTCTATATGGCACTTCATACTTCCTGAAACAGGTAAAACCCTTTAGTTGAAAATGTCTTTGTCTTACCAGTAAAGAGGTGCAAAGCTTCCTTCCCTCTATGGCAGAAGCCTTTATGGTTGGATGGGTCAGAAAGAGGCTGTTGAGGTTAGATGGGCTGACAGGGAGACAGGGCCCAGGATAACCAGGCCCCAGGGCTTCACCACTGAGAGACTATTCCATCAGCCTAAAGGAGTTTATCTATACACTATGTTGCCTAAACTCTCTCTTCTTACTAGTTCTTGATTCAGTCAGCTCATCAATCCTATTTACAAAATATCTAATGCTCATTTATGTGCTGTTCCTCTCAAGAATCCTATGATGTGAATTTCTAGCCACTCCACTGTTTCTTTTCGTACTCTCTGAAGCCTGCCCTGATGCATTTTTTTCCCAGCACCTTGAAAGATAAGGTTAGTCATCAAAGTAATTGGTGCTAGCTACTCATCACCTAACCCTAATGGCCCCGAATGTTTTTCTAAAAATAAATTGAATGAAATATAAAGTATATCTTAAATTTACAAAATAAAAGAATGAGGGTAGAAAACTGACTTATGAAATAATGGTTTTGATTTGTCACGATTCTTTGGTGAGAGACATTCCAATCTTTAAAAATGTAGTTTTAAAATAGCAATCATTAAAATCTGTGTAGCATTTAACAAATTCTTTTGATTCTCACAACCAACCCATAAAGGAGATAAGAATGGTATTTACTATGTGACAAATGATGAAATTTTAGGGGACTATTTTTTTTACCCAACTTTATTATATGACAAAATTGAAATAAAGTTAAAAGGAAAGTACAGTGGGCACTCAGGCACCCACCACTTAGATTAAACTATTGTTAGTATTTTGTTAATTTTGCTTTAATCATACATATATAAAAATATTTCTCTTTTGCCGAACCATTTGAAAACAAGTTGCAAACATCATAAATTTTATCCCTGAATACTTCAGAATTTGTTAATTAAAAATGATGTTTTTCTTTTATAGCTATTTTCACCCTACAAAAATTAGAAATTATTCCCTAATATTGTTTAATATTTAAGTCATGTCTAAATTTTCTCAATTGTCCCCTCAAGGGTCATTTTTATTGATATACAATTCACATACTACAAAATTCATCTTTTCAAAGTGTAGTTTGGCAGTGTTAGTATACAGCATCATGACTGTCCAATTCCAGAACATTTCTATCCCCTCAAGGAAATCTCTTACCCATTAGTAGTCACTCCTCATTCTCTCATTCCTTCGGCCTCTGCCAACCATTAATATATTTTTGTCTCTGTGGATTTCCTGTTCTGGACATTTCATATAAATGGAATCATACAATATATGGCCTTTATTCCAGCTTCTTTCATTCGTCACAATGGTTTCAAGGCTGATCCATGAGGCAGAATGTATTAGCACTCCATTTATCTTCATAGTTGAATTGTGTCTTTTCATTAATCAGTTCATAGACATTTGGATTGATTCTACTTTTTGGTTATTATGAATAATGTTGCTATAAATGTTCATGTACAAATTTTTGTGTGAACTTGTTTTCAACTTCCTTGAGTCTATACCTAGGAGTGTGATTGTTTGGACATATTATAATTCTTTGCTTAATGTTCTGAAGAACTTCCAAACAGTTTTCCAATGCAGCTGAATGACTTCATTCTCGCTAGCACTGTATGAGGAACAATTTTACATTCTCACCAGCACTGTATGAGGGTTCCGGATTCTACGCATCTTCACCAATACTTGTAATTCTTCATCTTTTGATCATAGCCACTCTAATGCATATGAAGTGGTGTCTTATGTGGTTTTGATATGCCACTACTTACCTAATGACAATGATACTAAGAGTCTTTTTATTTACTCCTTTGGAGAACTGTCTATTAAAATTCATTGCTCATTATATTAGGTTATTGGCAATTAATTGTTGAGCTGTAAGTGTTCCTTATCTATTCTGGACATCAAACTCCTATCAGATGTATGATCTATAGATATTTTCTCCCATTCTATGAGTTGTATTTTCACTTTGTTGATGCTTTCCTTTGGAATACAAAAGTTTTCCATTTTGATGATGTTTACTCAATTTTTTTTGTTATTTGTTCTTTTGGCATCATATCTAAGAAACAGTTGTCTAGTCCAAGGTCACAAAGATTTACCTCTATTTTTTCTTCTAAGAGTTTCACAGTTTTTGCTCTGACATCTAAGTCAAATTTTGGATTAACTTTGTATATGACATTAAGTAGGGGTTCAGCTTCATTTTATTGCACATGGATATCCAGTTATTGAAAAGACTATTCTTTCCCCCACTGAATTCTCTTGATGCCCTTGTCAAGATTCAGTTACCCATAAATGTATGGGTTTGTTTCTGGACTGTCAATTCTATTCCATTGACCTATATATCTAAACATATGTTAATTTTTTTTTGCCAGTCTTGATTATTGTAGCTTTGCAATAAGTTTTGAAATTGGTAAGTATGTATCCTTCAACTCTACTCTTCCTTTTCAAGATTGTTTTGGCTATATTGGGTCCCCTATATTTCCATAGGAATATTAATATCAGATTATCAATTTATGCAAAAAAGACAGGTAGAGTTTTGATAGTAGTGATTGTGTTTAATATTCTAAAAAAAATTACAAAGAGTGACTTTTAGGTGATAGCCAATAAGTTTTTCTCAGCAAAAAGGACAATCATTTTTAACTATTTTAATTGTTTAAAGAGACTACATGTGGTGTATTTATCCCAATTTTTAAATAAGTTCATTCTTTTGAAGAAAAATTACACTGAATAGATGCGAAACTGAATTTCAAAAGGTGTTCATGAATAAAGATGTGTGTTACTAAGTAATCTACAGCACTCTTAACCAAGAACTGGTGCTCTTTAATCAGCAATTTTAAAAAAAAGATAATTTTGCAGGGGATTGTTTTTCTTTCGAAGAAATTTGATTGCTAATTATTAAAGAGAGCACTACATAGCTCTAACAACTGAGGAACAGACTGAAAGATGAATTTTCAGCAAATGAAAATTTAAAAAGCAACAACCATATTTCAATCTGTTGGTGTAAGCTCTTAAATGTTATTTTCTAGAAGTCTGATTGCCTAGGATTTCAGTTAGTGATACTGTCACAAAAAAAGATTTTTAAATGCTTCCCCTATGGGTTTGCATGCCAGACCCTTGCAGCTGATTTTTATCTCTGCTTGTTCCCTTCCTCAACACTTCTCATCACTCACCCACGTCCTCTTCACTGAGTGCTTCCTTATTTGGGGAGTTTCATCTTTAAATTTTTAAAAGTATATTAAAATAAAGTTATGATATGTTATTATTCACATAACTGATTTTCTTACATCCAGGTCATTGTTAGTACATTCTACACCAAAACCTTGGGTTACATCCTGAAAAGGGGCAGGGACCTGACCGGGGAGTGGAGGGATCAGTTCAGCGGAGTGTGCATGTGAATACAAGATGTGATGCTGTTCACCCTGCACTGACTCGACATGTAAAATTTCCTAATAAAAAAATTTGGTACAACTAAAGCAAATTGATCTTCAGTAGGACTCAAGATTAGAAAAATTAAATTTTTCTCACTGAAAATATTATGTAATAGGAAAAAATAGTCAAATATATGTGTCATAAATATAGATTTTGCCAGCTACAAAATTTCTTATAAAATAGCTACTTTGTGGATTATACAAGGCAAATTTTAATCACAAAGTGGCAACTTTCAAACACTTGGTTTGCTTCTGACACCCACCCTCCTCCACTGTCAGAGATTCTGTGTTCAGAGAAGAAATTCATTTTAATGCAATTATATAGAAAATATAAATAATGAAGTAAATATAGAAGGAAAGTTCAAGGAGCATATTCCAAAATGAATACAAGTCATATTTTTATCTAGTATTTTGAATTCAATGACCTACAAGCCTCCCGTGTATTTTCCTAAATTATCAAAAGATGAACATATGTAAATTTAATGTGTCTGGGCTTCAAAAATTAACATGTGTTAAGTTAAATACCCACTCATATACAGACACATTCACCCTCACTTGTTTTACTGAAAGGTGTAAACTGACAGTTAGGTGTAGTTTCTGAGAATATCCTTGGTTAGTGTGATTTGAAACAATTCAAGCCTGGGCTCTTCCTATCACAAAATTCTGTGGAAAATTATTATAACAAAGTATCCTTTTCCAGAAAATTGAGATTTTAATGCTTTCATTTTTCACTTGTTACTTGCTATTATTCTGTGACAATAGCATTGAAACTTCTTTTTTGACCCACATAAAAATATACATTGCAACTCAACCCACCCCACTGATTTCACAACTTAGTAATGGTTCCCAGCCTGCAGTTTGGTAAACACTGTTCAAGGACAGTCTTATATCGGAGTAATCCAAGAACTGGACCTGAGTTTGTGGCCTGATAACCCCAGCTTTGACTCAGCTGCTACCATGTACTGCAGGTAAATACAAACGTGCACAGAAATAAGACTCAATAATCTTGTAGCATCAGCCATAGGATTAAAAAAAAAACCCTCATCTTGGCAAATACCATATGACATCACCTATAAGTGGAACCTAATGAACAAAACACACTAATGAGCAAAATAGAACCAGAGGCATAGAATCATGGAACAGACTGACAGCTAGAAGAAGGGAGCGGGGATGACTGGATTGGATGAAAGAAGGTGAAAGGGTTAGTCAAAGAACATCTATGAATGACCCATGGACATGGAAAACAGTGTGGGGATTGACTGGAAATGGGGGGTGGGCTAGGTGGAAAGCGGCAAAGGGGGAAAATTGGGACAATTGTAATAACAAACAATAAAATACTTAAATAACAGACCCCTCCTCTTGAACATGACAGTCTATAAAACTGGTGACTATATAATCTGCAATCCAGAGAGGGACTGTACCAAAGGAGAAATAGTCCCACAAAACCAAAACACACAGTGTTACTGCTCTACAACCTGCCTTTCTCTCAACTCGTTTTTTATCCTCTGTCCTCCCTAATGTCATGTTTTTGCTCAGTAAGTAGAATACAGTTGACTTCTGTGCCCTAATGTCTGCTTTCTTTCCCAGAATGTTGCTTTTCTGTTAGACTTATGGCAGCCTTCCACGCAGTCTCTCCCCATCCTTTTCTTGCATTCTCTGAATAATAGAAGCTCTTTTATTCCATCCAGGGCACTAGCTCTCACTTGACTCCTCACCCGCTAATCAATCACTCATTGCCCAAGGATTCCCAGTAAACTCTGGTTCCACTGTCTCCCCTGACAGAAGGCCTTTTCAGCTTTCATCAGACAAAGGCACATGATTACATAGCCAATCTAGATAAGAATAAAACAAAAGAGGGGGTTAAAAAATTATTTCATTACAAACAACATTGTAGTCTATTCGGCAGCTATTAGTCCTTGTATCTGCCCGGTGTAAGATAAAGATTTTATTTGTGTTATCCAGGGATTAGGTGAAATTACTGACCCATAGGGAGTTGCCTGCTCCAGCTCTGGCTAAGAGAAAACTCATGTTCGTAGTCTCAGGCTTTCTGTTTAACTGCACATATCACCTGACTCGTGAGGCCACGCCATCTTTCATCTTCCTTCACGTCAGCTGTGGGTTTTGTTAATTACTTTAATTTTTTCTACAGTGAATTTTTCTTTTCTTGTTGCTTATATGACCAAACTAAATACAAATTAAACTTGAAACCTAGAGTGGAGTAGCTGTTCAAAAATGTTTTAACATCTATCATATCATCTTTTTGGAAGTTATATTTTGTTATATTATTCCATCTAGAGAGAGATGATCTGGATAATATTTAATATCAAGTACAAAACTAAAAAAAAAAACCCTCAGTTGACTCTTTTTACTTTATTGCTTTTTCTATGATTTTAATTAACAGATATTCACACATAGTTTTTTCAAATATTATATAATGGTGTACGGATAAAAGTAAATATCAACCGTCATTCCACCACCTAGAAATAACCACTGACAACACTTTGGTGTATATCCTTGGAATCGCTTTTCTCATATATATATGTCACACCTACACACACAGAAATACAATATTTTAAAAAATCTCAAAGCAGGGGCCACTTCGGGTGGTTGGACTAGGGATAATTTTTTCCTACTCCTTTACATCTTTCTCTGCTTTCCACATTTTTTAATACTGTCCATGCATTGGTTGCAACTCACAAAAAAGAAAAAGAAAAGAAAACACTAAAAAGACTAATTGAGGATCCCTGGTAGAGAGGTCACAGGTCAACAGGTCCTGTGGTAGCAGGGGACTGCAGGGGCAGAGAGGGTGAGTGGGCATGGGGAGGGAATGCAGGTGGGACTGGGGAAGGGTCTGCAGAGAAGCACATTCCGACTAGTCACACCACTTTCTAATTCCTCCTGCGGTTCTCTCAGAGCTTTCACACTTGGGCACCTTCGTGGTCACTTGCACATGTTTATATTTTCCAGGACTTTAATAATAAGAGCTGATAAAAAGAAGATTACCTAGATCTTTTGTCAATGTCAAGAAGCGAGGAATAATTCATAAGTATTTCCTTAACTTCTGCCAGTTGGATCATTATGAAAAGGCCTGCTCATAGGTAGGATGTAGCTGGCAGGAAAGATGTGATTATTGTCTGTGTTGCTCCATCAGGCTCAGAGAGGAGGAAGCGCACTCATCTCTGCAGGGCTAGAGCTGACTCCCCGTAGGCCACTATTTCAATTCAACTCTGTTAAATTACACTCCCTCACCAATCCCAGGGAACTCCCCTCTTTCCCTAATGAAGCATTTATCACCCTCTCCACACTGAATCTCCAGCCTGTTCCCTCTCCTGCACCTTCATATCTCAGCCCATCCATCTCCTCCCTTTGTTTTACTTTAGGAGGGAGGATTGTTATATATTGCTTGTGTAATGCTTTAATCATGGATTATGAGTTGCTTTACAGCTCCCTGAATGCCTTGGCAAGGTCTCTATATAAATAAAATTATTATTATTAAAGTCAATTAATCAGAGACACAATTCACTTTTCAGTATCTGACATCCTGAAAGCTTACTGATGTAGAAAAGTCTTTTTGTTTACTTCCAGTGTAACAACATTTTTGGGAATCAATAATATAGAACATGCTACTGTAGAGGTCTTTAATTAAATTGTAATTTGTACACACACATGGATACAGTTCTCTTTGTTGACCTGTTAAGCATCAATGATTGATCAGCAGTGAAATAAGATGTGGTACTGAGTAATTACGTTTAGGAAGTACTGGGGAGACTTGACATATAATTTGCAAGTTATTTTAATTTATACTCAGCAAAAGAAAGAAGGGGAGAAGCAGCTCCTTGTGTAATTAGAATCTCTCATCCACCTCAATCTCTTTTGATGGGTTTTCTGACTAGAGTAATTATTTGATTTTTCTTTTTAGTAAACTTTTTACTGAAGCATACATAAATACCTACAGAAAAGTGTGCAAATCATAAGTGTACAGCTCAAAAACTTTCACAAAGGAAACAATAAAGTACCACTCAGATCAAGCAACAGAATAGCGCCCCTCCTCCAAGGTCGCTCGCACCACCTCCCATTATCACCCTTACTCAAAGGTGATGCTGACTCCCGTCCCCAGATCAGTCTGCCTGTTTTGGAAATTTCTACACAGGCAGTCACGCGGGCTATATTCTTGTGTCTGTGCAATAATTTGGCTTCAATGGTGCTTAGATTTTTAATTTATTTATTAAGGACTTGCCATGAGGCAGGAATTATATGAAGGTCAGTAATTATAAAAACCTATTAGAGACAGCCCCTGCTCCTATAATCTTTCACTCAGGGCAGAAGTGGGGGGCGGGGGGGCGGTGGGCACAGGTGTGTACACAGCTGGGAGCAGTTACCTGTTAGTGGTTCTGTAAAGGAAAACAGTGGAGCTCAAAGCAGATGTGGCTCCGTCCCACTGGGGCTCAGAAGGTTAGTTAAAAATACTTTCCACATGTCTATCTTGATACCTATTATAAATGTTTTAATTCTCTAAGGACTTAAATAAAGAGTAGGAAGGCATAAGAGTGTGATTTGGACAGATTATTCTGGAGAGACTTCCTGGGTTGTTGCTGGGGTCCTTGCCCCTCCCTTTTTTCTGTTTTTCCACCCCCATCCTTTCTTACACTCCACCCCTTTGAATCATCCTTCTCCCTCTCCCCCCTTTCTTGGCCTCCCTCCCACCAGAATGTGTAGGTTCTTGCCCCACATCCCGTCTGGATCCTTCTCTCCTGACTGACCATTGCTTCCAGGGTGAGAGGAGACAAAAGCTTGAAGCCTCTGTGCTCACGAGCCCACATGTTCTGCCCACTCACCTTCCCCTGCATTTTCCTTGCTGTTAGTGGGCTCACAGCATTCCTGGGCCGAAGGCTGAGCAGGTGGAAAGGACAGATAAAGGGAGGGATAGATGTGGGTGGAGGATGAACAGAAGAGACAAGCAAACCCATTTCAATCAGTTCTATTTTGTTTCCCACTTTGAGCCTCATGGTCAATGGAATTGGGTTTAGCTGATTTAAGATTTATTGTGCTCCTTGTAACATTGCCAAGCACTATTCAATTTAGGGTGTTGACATGTTGTAGATAGAGTTTTGTTTTGTTTTGGCTCCTGTAAATCCATCCTTCTCTTTGAAAACCCAAAAGGTGGTTTGTGGTGATTGCAGGTCCGCTGAAGGGATGCTGCTCTGTGTCTCCTGCCAGAGAGAAGCTCTATGTTCAGTGTCAATAAGAGACCATTTAAAATGCCAGCAAAGGACCTGGACTTCCCACTTCACATTATGGCAAGAATCCCCAGCCTATATTTTTTTTTCTGATTCCGACAGGGTGGTTTTTGTATTTTACTCACTGGCTGCCTAAATTGGAGACTTGGCTAAAAATCAACTGGCCGAAGTTCAATCCAGTCAAGATGAACACCGAGGATTGGTAAACTATAAAAATTGGAAGAGCTAGTCTTTACACAGGATTTTCCTTCAGGGGATGTTGGAGTTTCAGAGGACAGAATGTGACTATCATTTGGCAAGTGTTAGGTTTTATTAAGTGGCAGGGTAGTAAGATGGTAAACATCAAAGGGCTTTGGATCATACTGTCTGAGTTTAAATCCTGGCTCCATCAACTATCTGGGTGACCCTAGGCAAGTTGCTTGAAGGCTGTTAACCAGTCTTTCACTTGGGATGATACAGCAGGCCTCGCAGGTGCTGGGCTGGAATCCGTGTGATTCCGTGTGGGAAGGACTTGGTACCTGGCCTAATATAGCAAATTATGTCTTTTTTTCTTTTGGATAGGACTCTGTTTTTAAAACCAGGGGATGCTCTGGTGCTACATGCAGAAGCTTGCTGATGTCAGGGCTCTGTGGTGAAAGGCAGATTTTTGAAGAGGCCAGATTTCAGGTCCCATTGGAAGTTAGATTTCAGAAGGGGCATAGTTGTAGCTTCCTGGTTTGGATGTCTGATGAGCAGATCATATGGAAGGCCAGAGACACCACCTTCTCTGCAACAGATAGTGGGGTAAGGATCTTCTGGTCTCATTGAGTTGTCACCCAGACCTTGAATGATGGAGAAGTGCTCCTAGAGAAACATCCCCTTATGCTTCTTTGAGCTGGGAATTTAATAAAAATCAGAGAGGATAACTTAGCCAATATAGCCACTTAAGCTGCTTATATTCCCACTGGGAGGTAAAACTCATTCAATAAGAATAAATATCATATGGAAGCTGATATAGATACTTAAGAGATAGTAAGTAACAATAGAGTGCTGGGGTTATTTGCTGATTATTTTCTCAAAGGATATATGGGAGAATTGCATGCATGTATCTCCTGTGTAAATAAAAATATAATATGCTTTAATGCTGTAAAACATTTTAAAGTCTGTATGTGGAATCATGTCTGATGCTGGAGTTAGTTACAGGAAAAGACAGCCTCTATCCCAAAGGTGGCCACAGCCCTACGTTTGAATTCAGGGATATTTCTCTGAGGAAGTTATAATGGTAGAAAAAGAAATGAGACCAAACAACTGATAACTCTTTTCTCTTATACACTACATCCCCATAGGTCAGGAAATCCTGTTCTTTCTACCATAAAAATATAACTAGAATATACCACTTCCCACCTTCTCTCCTCTGTCACACTTGACCAAGCCAATCTCATCCCCCCTCACTTGGAATAACCTCCTAACTGCTCTCCCATCACATGATTCTAAACACAGTAGACCACCACTGTACTCAAAGCTCTATAATCTATGGTTCCCTACTTTACTCAGAGGAAAAGACAAATCTGGGATCCCATTCCCTCTTTGGCTTTGTCTTCTATCACCTCCCCTTGACCTCTCTGCTCTCCTACCCCTTACTGCTCCCTCATCCATCATCCCAGCTACCTTGCCCAGGGTCTTCACACTAGCTCTTCCCTCAACCTGGACTGTTCTTCCCCATAAAGGCACATGACTAACCCCTCGTGGTCTTCAAACTTTTATTCAAATGTCACCTTCCCAATTAGGCCTGTCCTTATCACAGTGTTTTAAATCATGTCTCTCTCTGTGTCTGTCTGTCTGTCTCTCTCTCTCTCTTCCTCTATCTCTCTATCATACATACACACACACACAGCAAAAACAACAACTCTAGCACTCTGATACAACTAACTTGCATTTCTATCATTTAAAGGTATATTTATTTATTTATTTTTAGAGAGAGGGGAAGGAAGGGAGAAAGGGACAGAGAGAAACATCAATGTGTGGTTGCCTCTCATGCGCCCCAACTGGGGACCTGGCCTGCAAGCCAGGCATGAGTCCTGACTGGGAATCAAACCAGTGACCATTTGGTTCGCAGGCTGGCACTCAATCCACAGAGCTACACTAGCCAGAGCATGTCGCTAGCATTTACTTACTGCTCTACATTTGTGTAATTTGCTTACTTATTTTGTTTATTGTTTATTCTTCCTGTCCTTCCACTAGAATGTAAACTCCATTTTTACTATTTTATTCACTAGTGTATTTTAACTACCTGGAAGACTTAACAATGCCTATTTGTTAAATAGATGAATTAATCACATAATCAGGGTAGAAAGATACCTTAGAAATAATCTGGCCTCTCCCACCTGATACCTGAAACTTCTCGGGATGCCTCTAATACACAAACTGAAGCCAGTCTGTGCTTCTATGTTCTAGATTCAGTTCTACTAAGACTGCACCCCTGAACAATGGATTCATTTACAGAGTTCAATTTGATTTCAACCAGTGCTTTTAAAATTATCTTCAGCGAAAGACCTTTAAAAATTCCAATGTGCATTACTATGCAGCAGAAAGAAAGAAAGAGCTCCTACCCTTTGCGACAGGATGGATGGAACTGGAGAGCATTATGCTAAGTGAAATAAGCCAGGCAGTGAAAGACAAATACTGTATGATCTCACCTATAAGTGGAACCTAATCAACAAACAAACAAGCAAGCAAAATATAATCAGAGACATTGAAATAAAGAAGAAACTGAAAGTAACCAGGGGGCATGGGGAGGGGATAACAGGGGAAAGAAGGGGAGGGGTCATCAAGGAACAGGTATACAGAACCCATCGACAAAGCCAAAGGAGGGTAGGATTGAGGGTGGGAGGTGGGAGAGGGTGGGGTAGGGGAAAGTGGTGGTGGGAAAATGGAGACAGCTGTACTTGAACAACAATAAAATAAAATTCAATATGCAATGGACTCATACTTTTATACATTATAATAAAAATTAATTATTAGAAACAAAATTTTTAAATGATGTATAACAATAGTAATGATAAATTAACATATAATGCAGTATTATAAGGTTCAATGGAAACCTAATTACTCTGCCAAATTCCTATAAAAATATTCCACACTTACTCTTAATTTCTATCCTTATGTCATGCTGCAGACAGAACAATAGTTAGAGAGACAGGCTTTGAGGAGCACCAGTCTAGACCCTGCTTCATGGCTCATTCTCCTCTGCTGCCCCTACCAGGTTTTTGGTATGTTTTCTCCCTGATGCCCTCAGGTTCATGAGGTTGACCAATGTAATTTGCTAACTCTGGCCACAATTTCTTTCTGGGGAAGGACTTGGGAGACCAGCTACAGAATCCTTGAAAATTCTAGTTTACCAGAAGCCCAGTGAGTTGACCTTTGGAATGTGGGGCAAAGCCTTATCTTTCTAAAGTCATTTATTCTTCTGCTGGGGCATGGCAAGGACACTTTCAAAGTTTTTTATTTTTTATTATGCTCAATGTTAATGAAAAATATTTCTTTTTCTTAAATATATTTTATTGATTATGCTGTTACAGTTGTCCCATTTTTTTCTCCCCTTTATTCTTCGCCGCTCTGTACCACCCCTCCCACCAGCTTTCCCCCACTTACTTCATGTCCATGGGTCATACATATAAGTCCTTTGGCTTCTCCCTTTCCTATACTATTCTTAACATCCCCCTGTCTATTTTGTACCCACCATTTATGCTTCTTATTCCCTGTACCTTTAACCCCATTCTCCACCCTCCCCCTCCTCACTATTAATCCTCCATGTGATCTCCATTTCCATGATTCTGTTCCTGTTCAACCAGTTTGCTTAGTTTGTTATTGTTTTTGTTTTTTTTAGATTCAGTTGTTGATAGTTGTGAGTTTATTGTCATTTTACTGTCCATATTTTTTATCATCTTCTTTTTCTTAGATTAGTCCCCTTAATATTACATTTAATAAGGACTTGGCAATAATGAGCTCCTTTAACTTTACTTTGTCTGGGAAGCACTTTATCTGCCCTTCCATTCTAAATGATAGCTTTGTTGGACAGAATATTCTTAGATGTAGGCCCTTGTCTTTCATGACTTTGAATACTTCTTTCCAGTCCCTTCTCGCTTGTAAAATTTCTTTTGAGGAATCAGCTGATAACCTTATGGGAATTCGTTTGTAGGTAACTGTCTCCTTTTCTCTTGCTGCTTTGAAGATTCTCTCCTTATCCTTAATCTTGGGTAATGTAATGATGATGTGCCTTGGTCTGTGCTTCCTTAGGTCCAGCTTCTTTGGGACTCTCTGAGCTTCCTGGACTTCCTGGAATTCCATTTCCTTTGCCAGATCGGGGGACTTCTCCTTCATGATTTTTTTAAATAAGTTTTCAATGTCTTGTTCTACCTCTTCTCCTTCTGGGACCCCTATGATTCAGATGTTGGAGCATTTAAAGTTGTCCCAGAGGTTCCTAAGCCTCTCCTCATTTTTTAAAAATTCTTGTTTCGTCATCCTGTTCTGGTTGAATGTTT